>JABUQX010052675.1:0-46051 GCA_015478945.1 Trachelipus rathkii | reverse complement strand
CTTTTCTTTTCTTGGAACATTTTTTCAGGGAGTTTGAAATTCATTAATACTGTAGTGTGTTCTGTCCAGTTAGTCCCTTGTTTAGTTCCTCTTTTACTAATGCAAGACCTGCTGGCCACATTAAAACGTTGTTTGTTTTATTGTTAGTTTAATTATTGTTTACAATGTTTTTCTTTCTTCTATCTTTCACATTTTTTTTTTATTATTTTTTTTATATTTTTCATATGTTTATGTGTCTTAGTTTTGTTTGTACGTGCTATTTCCAGTTAGGGTCGCTGCGCTTTTTTAATAAATCCAACATTAGATTGCCTATTTCCTGGTTTTTGCCCTATTATTCCGTATGCTATTACAGTTAAATGATTCTTTCATGCTTTTGTGGCTTCGCCTTTTTATAGATGTTCTCTTTTATTTGTTTCGATTTTTTTATTTCTCTGAATAAGAGCTGTCTTAAATTGCAGTTATGCATTCGGTCTGTACCACTGCTCTTACGGTGATAATATAACTAATCAACAGTTAGTTTTTGGTATTTTTAGCTTCAGCCTTTTTCTCTTTTGGCTTTTATTTATAAATCTGCTGTCTTGTAAAGACCAATGTCTTTTATAAGATTGCTTTTCTCTTATCTGTGAACTGTAGCCAGTGCGGAAACTGTTATTTAGAACAATTCCAGAATAATACTAAATAAATAACGAAAAGACAACTATCTTCACACTAAGAATAATCATAGCCTATAAGAAAATACAAGAAGATAAGCGTATGTAATCGTGTTCTTTCATAAGTTCTTAATAAAACAACCTTTTGCTCATGAACCCCGGTTCCCACACCTATGATAATCCGTGACTTTTCTTCATGTGTATCGCTTGCGATTTACCGATTTCTTCGTTTTGGAGAAGTATTCGAAGTTTGTAATTTGTCAAAATACATCTTTTCATATTGATTAAATGCATCAGATCTTTATTATTCAATTACTCGTTATTGAGATGTGGCCAAAATTTTGTGCTGAGCTTACGAATATGTGCCGCGAAATCAGTACATTGAAAACCCATTTTGATAAAGGGGAAGAAAACGCCACATACCATTCAAGTCAGATTCAGAACATGAGATCAATTTTCCCGCATGTGGTACCTAACAACTAAAAGGAAAAAGCATCATCTTAGTTAATACAGGCTAAAGGGTAAACGTTCGCCGCGACTAATTGAAATATAGCGCACTTGATTACATTTGAAAGTTCTTTTATAACTAGCAGTATAGAAATCGTCCTGATATTTCGGAAAGTGAACAATTATCCATAGGCGTTGCGCTTTATTTCGCCGACAAAGAGTTCAGATTGAAGTCAAAACAGGAATTTTTTGCGCTTTTTGTTTAGAACTAAAGCGCTTTGACCCCAAAATATAATATACCATATTGCGAAAAGCGACATTGGACTGATTTTTGTCCTCACTACGAAGAACTGCTGATCCAGAGATAATGCCTTGTACTTGTGGTTTCTGATGCTGGTTGCTACGGTGAGTTGTCTAGAGCAAAGGAGGAATGTGTTTACCTAATAGCAATATAATGCCCCTAAGGAATGCAATAAAGTCAAGAAGATCATATAGCATGGTCCTTTCATAGTTTTCTCTCACAAATACAAACAAAAATCTAGCTACTATAATAGTTTTGAACACCTATAAATACCATGAAAATCCGCCAAGATGTGGGAACTTTATATAGCGGGGTATCGTGGTTATTATCTTAACAATTACCCCGTACGGATTGACGCAAAGAAAATATAATGCAAATGGCACCCACACAAACGCTCCCAAAGCCACCTATATGCCAGTACCCAAATGGCTTTTCTTATCTGAATCAAACACAAATGTGCATCAGATGTTTATATGAGCAAACTTTTATACGAATTGATGCAATCATTTAGAAATCCTTTCCTATTGAAGGGAAATTACCACCACAAGCAAAAGGCGCTTTTCAGTTACCATTCAGCGGCATGCTAAGGTCGTCATTCATACATGTCGTCTATGATATTTTCGCGATAGCTACCTGCGATAGTTAGCAACCAGCTGTAAATGCCTCTCCAATCCAGACCTTGGATATCGTCACAAACCTCGCAGCAAATTCAACATATTGTTGGAAATGGTTAGGAGCCATCGGAAAGTGAAGAAAAAATCACCGATGAAAGTTAAAAGAAGCTTTATATATTTATACATCGGCTTATTTTTTGGTATTGGCAGCAGTCACTTCGCAGCAACCATCCTTTAGTCAACAAATTCCCATGCGGAGTCTGGAGAAGATCCTTAATAACTCGGTATCACGATTCTATAACCTCTTCTTTTGGAATTAACGATTTTTCTCTGAAAATACACGCTGCTATTGGATTGGACATATCATACATCCTTTTCTCACTATGCTATCTCAAAACAATTCGATGATTTAAAGCCGCTCAAAAAAACAGCGTTCATTTTTATTTTAGTTTTTTTTACCATTACTTAGAAGCGTTCTTCATAGAAGCAGGGCTAGCATACTTTGGTTACAAAATAAATTTGGTAAATAGGTACAAACAAATTCTTTCCGAGTAGTGAAGAACTAGAAGCATACTTGTTCTCTCCCCTAATATTTTCATTAAAGGTGCATCTGAACCTTTTCTTTCCGTCGACGAATAATGGCTTTGTATTGATCCTACTTCGACCCAACCATGCCACCACCAGTACAGGCTTAGAACATCTTCTTTCTTAGTACTCTCTGCTCAAGGATAAGACTGGCTTGCGTCGATTTTCTAGGATAGTATTATTGAAGACGAAACAGGTTTAAAACGACTTATGATGATGATGTGAGACTGTACACAGAAATTTGATTTTGAACAATATTGATTATTTTATTTACATAACGAGTGTACGCTAAGATTACAATTGTCACGTTGAACCCAAGGAAATCTCCACTTTTTTGATAAATAAAGTCAATCCTATATGAAATCACAAGCTGCTCTATATTGTGAATCTTTGGATTTTATCCAAGGAACAATAAACTGCCCCGATATAGAGTACGTAAAGCCTGGAAGAACAAGGTAAAAGATTCTATCTTTGTCTCCTCCAAAATAATCTTAAAGGTGAACCTGAACCATCTTATCAAGCCTCAGACGGAAAAGCCGCCGCGGATCAGTTTTGGATGATCCTTCATCACCAAGTTACAGTAGAACACTCTGTTACGACGGACATGATGTCATAGCTGCCTGCGAATGCGATTAAGAGCTTGAAAAGCCTGCCGAAGTACTATGGAAGACGACGCCGGTTAAACGGGATATCTGCTTATGATTATGTATGAATGCTACACATGAAACTTTTTGTGTGGGTGTTGGACCGACATGATGGTTTTATGATTACTTTACATATCAAACCAGAGTTTTCGATCTAAAATTATTGCGACATTCCATTGAACCCTAATGAAATCCCTTTTTTTAAATTCCCAATACAATTTTATAGAAATTCAACCTTGCGTCATATACATATACAACTTTCTTTTTCAATTTTTTCTCCTACCTGAAGTTTGTCATATCCAATGGTAATCTTTAATATGTACTTTTTTTTTAAATAATAAATATATTCAAAGATCTCTATTATCATAAAAAGTCACGATAGAGTTATAAAAAATCTTTAATGATAACTAAGTTAAAGTTTAACATTTCCCGAATACAAATTTAAGATACTAAAAAATTGTGTACATGGATAGAACTTTCTTTGGACGGGAAAATTTAACTGATGGTAAGGAAAACCTATAAATAAAATCGCTTAATATAAAATATAGTAGATACAATCCTTAGAGACTTAATTTGTAACTAGCGTAAAACTAACGAACTATGAGGTGCGGTATAATGAGTAGTTCGTGTAAATATATAGAGGATGTGTGAGAGAAGGGATAAGTCGGAGTATAGTATAGTTGTGATCGAAAAAATAAGGGCGTGGAAAAAAGAGCAAAAGAGATATTATCTCTAACATTGCGGAGGAATGTAACAGGATTAAGAAGGACAATGTCAGAAAAAAGGAAGAAGAAACGCGGGCGGAGGTTTCTCTTTTTCAATTTGAGAAGATGAGAGAAGAAAACGGGAAAAAGCCGATCGGAGAGAAGAAAGAGATGAACAACGAAGAAAAGAAGGAGGCGGAGCGCCTTACGCCGGGGCGTAATAAGGCTCCATGCAGAGCGATAAATTCTAAAATCCAGGTAAAATATAACTCTGAAAGTGAAATGTATAGCGTGGGTTCGATTGCAAGCGATTAAAATCGATCAGACAAACAGAAAACAAAAAATCAACATCATCAAAAAACGGAATAAGCATAAAGTAAGGAGAAAGATATGGCCGAAGATGAAATTTAGAATTACCAAATCGGGATGAGGGCACATAATACAACGATATTTCTGGAACTTCGTAGTTCTTGGAATGGTTATTTCAATACCTTAGCTTTTGTCGGCATACATTTTAGAACTTGTGTGAAATGGTTTAAAAAAGACTCTTGTAGGCATTGCATAATTTGAATCTTATCTTTTTATTCGAGAAGTTGAGAATTAAATTTTACAAGGTAATGAATAAGTTTTTTGTTAATGATGCGCGACTTGACAATGGTCCAAATTGAACCACTCATGTAAACCTGGTTTATTTGACAATGTGAAGGGTAAATATTTCCAAGAAATTTACTTTAAAAACGAATAATAGATGTTACTTATAAATTTTAAATTACTGATTGTATTTAACAACGAAGTAGCTTTCTTGGATAATTCACCAGGCCAATCTTTATTTTCTTACCAATGACGCATAGTTATTGGCTCAAGGTCTCTTTAAAAAAGGAAAAAAACCCGCTTTAGGAACAAACCATCTGGTCTCGCACATTTTTGATCCTCTTGTTAGTTTATTCCTTGACAATTCTTTAATTATAAAATCCAGAAGTTATGTAATTACGTAGGGATCTATCGAAAAAAAGTGCATTATTATCATTACCTCTCTTATATATAAAGTTAGACTTTTTAAAGAGTTCTGAGTAAGACATAGATTTAAACATGCTTGCTACCACAATGTGTGTTTAGAGCTTAGGATACTCATTCCAGAATAAAGATTAGCCACTCCTCGGGAATCGTCTCCATGGATTAGAGGCTCGATCATATCCTGCTTAAATTTCAGAGTTTTAAACCAAGAAAGTCATGCAATTCATCTCCAAAAAATTAACATTGCCAATGTTTTTCCCTGAGATAATCATTTAAAATCCGGTGAAACAAATATGAATTAAATAAAAATCCCTCTCTTAAAGTTTAAAGTAAAAGGAGTAATCACCTCCATCACCACCAATCGCGTACCTTTTACAAAGTGAGTGAAAACTGTTCTGCTTGGGAAATATTCGGTCGTTGCATCAGCTAATGCTGAAAATATATTGTTTTTATTAACTTCTTCTCACTATTTTCCCTTTTGTAATATGCTGACTAATAATAGACTGTATTTGATAATTAAGCAATTCTGTCAATCAGCGGACTCGATTATACAGTTGAATTTTTATTTGATAGAACCGCTAAGTGGTTCTATACAAACGCTGAGTACTTCAACATTTGCTCTATACGAACTACCGCAAGGCTTCTAAAGAAATTTCCGTCATTTTGCAGACTGAAGTTGATTAATAATCAATACGTATAACAAGATCACTTAAGAACCCTTAATAAAGCAAGGACCTTGCTTATATCATGACGTCCACATTAAACGATATAATAGTTTCAATTATTGGTATACAAAGTTTCTCTATATTTCCCCTTCTACCAAATTTTATACTTTATTTGAGTTGATCCGTTGTTTGCTATATATGATAATTTCGATTTATTTTATTCTTCATTATGAGAGCTATTCAATTTATTATACTTATTAATATATATAAAAATATATATTATAATATATTATATAATAATAATCTCCAAATATATTAATATTAATATATAATATATATCATTAATATATGTGTTAAGGAAGACAGAGATAATGGAATATGTGGAAATGTAAGAAAAGAGATGAGCAAAATTTCAAAGCTAATAATAAATATAAATGCCTAATATATTTCAAGTTACATACTTTTGACAAAACAGCTAATATAAATATAAATATATATACCTGACAATATCATAAATAGTTTTATTTTTTCTCGTTAAAAAGGAAAATTAGTACACCTGAGACAAAAATCGAAAAATTTCGAGGCGGGGCCTCGCAGCCCCTCAGCCGCCCCCCCTGCTACACGGGCCCCCTGTATAATTATATAATATAGTGATTACTAGTAATTGATAGTTGAATCATTCAATATATATATGATATATATATATACTTGAGTATATTTGAACATATCATTATATATAATATATATATAAACCTAGCAATAACTGCAATACTACGCAAAATCACTAAATGTTGATATAATATATCACTGCTATTGACTTTAATAATAATAAAAAAAACCGGTTCCGGCTCCGCATCATGCTTATTGTCGTTCTACTCTTGTGTACAGATTGGCAACATAAAAGCACCGACCGAAATAATAGAGTGTGGTGAGGAGTGGCAATAAATCTAAGCTCTCGCAATTCCTAGGAGATTTTTTATTAATGTATTTCTTACTTTTATTATAATAATATATATAAAATATATAAAAAAAGTAATTAATAACAATAATTTATAATTATTTATTACCTCTAACTTTTTTTCTTATAGTGATATAGCGGTTTTTAGCATATACAGCTAAACTATATATCCCTCCCACAAATACTGTACACTTAAAAATTAATATTTATTATACAACTATATAGTGACGTTTATATCTTTTCTTTCATAATTTTAGATCATACTTTATATTATATGGAGTATAATAAGCTTTTTTTTATATATCTACACAAAAAAAAAAAAAATAGGTGAATCATAAATAAAAAGTCAATATAGTTCAATAACTTGGATTAACAGACAACATTTCATAAATACGTGTGATATATATTAATTATATAATACTATATAACGTGAGAGGTGTGATTTCCGTTTTTATTTTATATTATACGTTTTAAATCTTTCTGTAATTTAACCCTTCGAGAACTTGAGATGGAAAAATTAAAAGAGAAATCTGAGTTCTTTGTTGCATACATAGTAATATAATATTTTTATTAAAATAATAGGTAAAATGGTATAGGTACCTTTCTCTTTGATAAGAAAAAAAAATGAATTACAATAATAAAGTGTCTATCCAAAATCCACTTAATATAATTATAAAGAGTTCTCCTTATTAATTAAATAATATATTATATTTATAGATCTAAGCTCAAAAATGAGTCTTCTATGCGTTGTACCACCCACTACCTATGATACCTTGGAAGCTGATAGCGATAGAACCGCGCTAACGCCTTCGTAAAGAAGCAATAATAGGTCTCAAAAAGTAGATCATAACTTATCCATTATTAAGTAATTTTGTATATCGTGAGTAACTGTTATATTATAATATTTATTTTCATTAATAATATAGTTTAAGTATAGTGTATTATTTGATTAACTGGGTTACAGCATAAGTGAATTTGTAAGCCACAGTAAACCATATCAACTGTGAAAGCTAAAATATAAGGCAAATACATATAGGGGTATATATGTATCTATAAAACCTTCAACTTGCTAGAATTAATTGTCATAACTAGTTTTAATATATATAATTAAATATACCAATAAAAGAATGGTAAATAAAAATAATCAATATAGGTCTAAATAAATAAATACATTTAAGTTACAACCCTGGGGTAACTTAGGTGCTATATACTCAAATGATATAGATGAGCTACTATGAGTTAATGCCTGTTTAATTACCAATACAAATTTATTAATAATTTATAATGTGATTATACTTAATGGTACCATTTCTTTCTTAGTATTTCCATATATAGGATTTACATGTATTTTACCATACGTTTTCTGGTGAAAAAGTTGTAAGGATGGCAGATATATAAGTCATAATTTACTGCAATAAGTATAGTGAGGATATTTAGAATATTTTTTTGGAGAAGTAGGGTATTTATTTTTTAGCCCCAAAGAGGACATAAAGCTAAATAAAACTACACCCCCAAATAATGCAGGAACCCAAGATATAAAGGTTACGTGTAATGAAAAATTATATTATAAGTAGACTATAGTATTATTAAAAATCCCCACATAAAAATAAATAAAAAGAAAAATTTACAAAAAATACCTAAACGATACACTATATACTTTCAAGAGGACATACCACCTCTCCGCATTCAGGCTGCGTAAATAAAACTTTCAATAAAATTAAGGACAAAATAGTGTGTTAAAAATAAGTATGGGTTTTTAAGTAGTAGATTATTTAGACTATTTCATTAAAATGATGTTTTTGAAAATTTTTTAAAAAATAAATGGTTAAATAAATTCACCAAGAATATTTGTCATTTAAAACATTAAGATATTTGCATTATGACTTAGTTAGAAAAGATTTCATAATTCAACTTGTATTCACTGATATAACAATTGTTTTTGTAGTAACATCGATCCAATGAGTTACCATTCTTACTGTCTCTACCTTTATACATTAAATTAGCTTTTGCTGCAAGGTGTATATGAATGTTTGAAGACGCTCACAAATTATATAATTCTAATATGAGAAGAATGTAAAGGGATGAGGCGAAAGCAGCTATCCGAGATGTGGAGAATATGATTAACGGACAAGGTACCTCGATTTACTAATATATTAACGTCAATAAAGGACTATATATTAATGTCGACGCGTCTATACAACAACTAAACAGTCTTTAAAAGATACATCGATCTTTTCTGTACACGTCATAATATGATGCCCGGATCGTCATCCTTAGCTGGAACAGTAGGCTCACATGCCTTCCAATCATAGCTAACAAATTTTAACTACCTTAAAATCTGAGGGCGGAACCAAACTTGTGCGCGGTTCCGTTGACGAAAATGTCTCAACATCAATTTTTTTCACCGGTCAACCCCTCTAAATTGTGTCTATTTGTTTCAGTGTCACCATATACTACTAAAAAAATTCCTCAAAATTTTGTAAAAATATTGAAATTAGATCAAAGGAAATTTAAAAATATTTATGGTGTCTATAAGTGAAACCTAGCAAAGATTGAATTCTTATATACTTGTGAGAATACACTTTGGTAATTGATAAAAAGAAGAAATACCAACATTCTTACTCTAAAAATTTGTGACCATAACTCATCCCTGCAAAAACGTATAGAGAAGAGAAGGAAACACAGGATCGAATAGATGTTGCAAATATAGAACTGATATGTCCCGTGATAGACACTTACAAAAGACAATTATCAGAATTTTTTAAAATTAAGTTTGTAAATAATTTTAATATTTTTTTAAATGCAAGCTCTTGTATGTATTTTACCATTTATTCTTAAATATAATTTTTCATAAATGTCTTATTTTATGAACGCCGATTTTGGAGAGAGAAACATTGAGATGCTTGCTTTCAAAATCTGAGAAATTGTTCGAGCATTACAGTAAGCGTAAATAAATGACTTTTTTTAGTATCGGTCAAAATTGATGAATATTAATTCTTTAAATGATAGTTCTCTTTTCCTTCTCACTTTTTTTCAACGTCAACATGTATAATTCACTAAATTGGAAAATCGTTGGTATAATATTTAATAGCAATATATCAAAATATTTCATTAAAATAATTTACCCATCATACACGTGAGACTCTCGGGCAATTACGCAACGCAAGCCACTCATGCGAACTCAGCCGAAAAGTTCGGCGAATAATGAATGTAATACATTTGTGCGAAGTCCCGACGATCCTGAGCTAGCAGAGTTGGTTTGTGAAAATTTATAGCCCGAGTTTATCTAACGTTATGATCTATAAAATCAGTAGAATACTTTCAAATAAAAGAAAAGAATGATGGAGGCAAAACCACTCCAAGAATCCGAGTGATGAATATTATTTCAGAACGACTTAGTGCGTTTCGCGCTGTATATGAGAGTTTGAGTGGCATCATGACAAGGAGAATTTGAGTCGCTGCATTTCCAAGTTTTAAATCTTTTTAAATATCTTACCAGCCTATCAAATAAATCTTAGTCCATCATAAAAAAAAAATAATAATGATAATTAAAAGTAAAATGATACATTACCATTACAAAAATAATTTTAAATAAAATTTACAATTCTTCGGATTAAATGAATTTGTGTTAATGAAATAGGATTATGCTTGCATTGAATTCTTTTTTCAAATTTTAAAGGTCAGAAAAATGACCATATACGGTACAATGTCTGAACGACAGGAAAAGAAATTAAAAAAATGGTATATTACTCTTTATTAAAACTTATTGACTTTATGAAGAAAAATTAAAATTTTGATAACAAATTATTTCATGCCACAAGTGTAGAAAATGTATTATTCTCTAAGTTATATATCAAAGGTAATAAAATGTTGTAAACGAAATTCCATGTAACAGCAAATCTGCGTGCGCACCAGCGTAGAGGCAAAGCGAACAAAATAGGGGCTTTAAAGGTCCAATTCATTCACCAAATATCATTAATATAAAATATATAGACACAAAGCATTATAAAATTTATGATACTCGAACCAAATTTATATTGCATGTTAAATCTTAAGAAACTTTCTCCTCCTTTTGTCAACCATTTTAGACATTTGCATCTTCTCCCCAAACATTTATAGAATAACTAGAAAAGATAAATATTATACGTGAAAATTAAATCCCAAAATGTCTACATAAAAAAAGCGTGACCGACATCTACATGCGTCCAAGTATAACACCTACACGACGGCATTTGCCCGCATCACCTCTCTAACCGGGAGCTAGCCCAAGCTCTCTCCTCCATAACCAGTGTAGAAACCTAGACCCATAAAAGTAAGAATATAAATCCCTAATAAGTATTCTTTCTGAAATATTTAGATTATAAAGCGTTAATAATCTTAAAAGGCAATATTTATTTTCAAATAAAAGAAGAAGAAGATTTATCTTGGGTAACCTTATCTATATATATATATCTTTCTAGGTTGTGAAATGATGGATCTTTGACGTATTTGAAAATTTTCATTTTATAAATTTTAATATCTATAAATCAAACGGAAAGGGTTTCCCGTATAAACAAATAAGAAAAAGTAGGGAGGCGTTTATTTATGCGTATTTTAAGAGTATTTTGAAATCAATATTAATGTTTCTATAAATGAAAAACAACAAGAGCAGAAACAATCGTAGAATTGATAAGATGCGCGTATATATTAACTCGAAAATAAAAGTATCGTATATACAACCTTCTACTTAAAGGTTTAGGATGATAATATGTAAATATTCTGCTATACTCCAAGCAATACTTACTCTCATAAGTACTTGCCATACAATATATAAACGATAAGTTTTAGTTTGGTTAGATATAAAGTCGTCTGATTTATCAGGAAGTCCCTCACTTTTTGTATTTTGTGAGAACTCATATTGCTATATGAGTCCTGATGACTCATGTGTCATGCGTCATGTCTATTGACTTTCAATGTCAGTGATTCCCTAATATTTTCTAAGATCATATAAGAAAGCTGAATGTCTATTTATCTCTGAGTATATGTGTAGAGTAGAGTGAGAAATACCTGATATATGAACAGGAGAGACACAAGACCGCGCAGAAGACTTTTCCACTGGTGTGATATGAGTACATCTGACCTAAGAGTTTATTATCGTCGATTCTATGACGTTCGTATGTATCAACAAAGGTCTATGCGGTGACAAGTATAGATTGTGAGATTTCTGTATATGACGTGAGGGTGAGAGATGCTATATTGTTTTTTCTTAGAAGGGACATATTTCGAGAGAGCATGAGTTGCATTATAGACAGGTGGATAGCCAAAGGACTTCTCTTTTTATGCACGGTCTCTCACTCTGTTGTCGAAACGATACTCGCTCACGAGATATATACCTATAGAGTGAGTAAACTGTCTCCTCCCTCTAACCATTGTGTTATCTCCTATATATATAGTATAACTCTAAATATATCTGATGTCGATCGCTTTGTGCTGTCTCGTAGCGCGCGAGTTATATGGATATCTAATTGAGAAGTATGCTGCTAAGAAGATAATATACGTATAAACTGTGTACTTGCCTCCGAGTGACTATATGTTCTTCATGACTGAATCGGCACTGCCTCTTCATCTTATCATATGCGTGTCTACTAAGTGTCGTATTAATTTCTAGTTATGTGTGTTTATTCTCTGGAGTACTCTTAATTCCTGGGTATCTATGTCCACTATTGAGGAAGAAAGCTAGGGTGCACGACATTGAGAATTTGACCCGCAATACAAACAGTATACGTATAGTTGAGACGTTTAGTTAATATAGTTTATAGAGAGTGTGAGCGAGTAAAATAGTTTATTATATGTAAGTTATATCGTATAAAATAAGACGAATATATTCTATAGTGCTTGACAAAATATAACTTAATGCTAGTTTCACAGGTTTTAGTACATAATGTGTGTGTTGAGATTATTTTTTCCATTGTCACCTTACAATTGTTCATGATACCTCGTGATTCTAGAGAAGGTTTAAATGCCCCACTCGATAGCATATATAATGCGCGGATATGATCTGTGACTCGAATAGAAATTCCTACCTGGCACAAGACCTTTATTATTGTTCGAATATAGAGCTTATGAGTGAATTCACGTGATTAGAAGTCGTAGGTATTTAATCCTATGATAGACTCTACGTATGATTGACGAGCTATAAGTTAGTATATACAATCCCTATAATATAAGTTAAATATTTACTATAAGATGATTTTGAGATAGCTTATTGAAATATATAGTATAGGTCAATATTGTATCATTTTGGTAGTGTGTAATATAATGCGATTAGAAATTATTTTTAGGAGTTGTATATAGTATTTTTGATATTGTTTGTGTTATAGTGATAATAATAATTAAATATAAGTTGGAGGAGTCTATGCAGAGTAAAATATATTATTCTATTTCTCTTAGTGTTTTAAATATAATGATTTAATTATATTTGGCTTAAAGAACGGAAATCAAACATGCTACATAATTCTCTACATAATCTATCCCTTCAATGTACTTTGATGAGTAAATGAATATTAATTATCCAACTAAGTTTGACAGTCCAAGCCTAAGCTATGTCCTGCCTTCATAAAGATACCGCTATAGATGATATACATAATTAAGAAGTTGTCTCATTTGGACAAAAAATATAAATCATTCCTTCATACAACTCTTCTCCTATCCAACAAATTCCCTTTCTGAGTTCGCGCTATAGAGATATCAGAGAGGCAAAATTTACCAATTTTATACATACAACAATAAAGTGTTTTAATTATATAGAGAAATACTCTCCCCTTCCGAAAAACTCTACAAGTTTTATCTGAATCATACAGCTTTAGTACATGCAACTTATCATATCTAACCTTCATTTTAACATTATTTATTACCTATAAAATCATACTCATAATAATAGACAAGAACTAAATAACCTAACTATCCACTATAAATATAATATCATTAGTACATTATATATACTATTATTAATATATATAATATATATATATTATATATATATTTATATATATTAGGTATTATATATTTAATATATATTACTATATCATAATTATATATCCACTATTAATAAATTACCTATTCCTGAGTATGCCGGCTTATAATGTGATTAAACTACGCATTCCTAGAATTTCCACGCGATACATGAATATTAAATATTCTGAACTTCAAAATTTTTTTCAGGTGGATTAATGAGAGATCTTTCTATAGTAATGGCTTTTATAATACAGGCGGCGTAAAATTGATTTATTGACTTTCGTAAAAATATTATTCAATACATATCGTAATTAACCAGTATTGACCCCACATACGTATCCCTCCCATATATGAACATAATGACTCTCGTGATTTTTAATATCCTTATATAAAATACCACCATCTCGTCTATATTTACACACTATATTCCTCTAATATACCAATTCACCTACATCTTCACGCGGCCAACGAGCAACATCTTAAATATCTCATTACAATAACGCTGACAGCTCCTCCATGCTGACTCTCCTACAGATTTTAGGACCTACTAAAAAGATTAGACCACTCCTGCTGCAAGATTAATGAACACCATAAAGCTCTAGAACCTCAGATCGAGCTTCCATGTGTCACTAGTCACCGTCACGTATCCGCCCACCAAAATATCTATCATGTATAACAATATCTGTACAAGTCTATGGTTATACTCTCTTCACTATATTGAGTCTAAATGAAGAGTAAGTAGCACCAAGCATTATTGCGAAAGATATAACACTAACGACACTACCTCTCGGATGACCGAGACAACACTTTATTTCATACCACTATATCTAATAAGGAGGTTAATGGCCATGATAAGTTATAATATATATCAACTCGCACTTAAACTTATCTTATCATAGAATATATCTTGACCATCTCTCTCATATATGTACCCTTGACGGCTGCCATCATCGATATACGTTAGCAACGACACCTCTTTACAATCCCCTATTAAGCGTATATTCACGTGACACTCGATTCGAGCTATAGGTTTGACATGCAGCCAGTCTGAACGCGCAGCACCTAAACGACAGACTAGAGTAAAAATGCAATCTAACTTCACCAATACCAACATAGACGTGGTATCACGAATGTGTCAGGACAGTTGTCATATTATAATTCAAAAAATGAAAAGAGTACGTGTGATCCAAACATTGCTCTATTCCGTCCTACATTACCACACATTCTATCCCCATGTGCGCCAGTAATATTTTCTAGAAGACAAATAACTATAGGCGAGACCCAAGTAAAATGAGAGAACTAACAAGAACACCGAGAGATCTCAGCACCTTAGAGTAATGTAGAGATAAGTATTTTAACGTCATCTTGTTATCTACTGATATATGTATAAACTTTTATCAACTCATTTAAATATCTTAAATGGGCTGAAAAATATAACGACTTTTACAAACTACACATTTGTAATTCTGCCTGAATGCCGCTATAGAGCGAGTAATATACTCGTATTTGCATTTTACCTATATTATTTCGAATCTCCTCTCCTTGAGCCATCGAGTACACTATTCCTCGATTATGGGTTTTCTGAGTTGTTTCTTACGTAATAGTAAGATTACTCAACTTTTTTATTTTACATAAATCGCAACTCTTACATAATATGCGAAATAATTAAAGCTACTACTTTCTTTATTCTCTCATAGAAATATTAGTATCACTCCGATATTTATAATTTTATTTTAATTATATACTATTCTATATCATAGCGATAAACATTAACGTCACAAAAGACAACTCGCGGAATATTTCACCATTAACCAACTACACTAGTGCCAATAATGTCTGTATACCTAACTACTTACCATATTATAGCTCCTCGAAATTGTACACTAATACCTATATTTAACTCTACTCTTCAACATTCTTTATAATAGTGCTCTCTTTCCATCATCTCTTACTGACTTTCTTAGATTCCATTCCTTCGTAAGCCGGTAGGTTATATCGTCTTTCCATCAATAGAAAGGCATAACAAATAAATACATAAAAAATTACTTACATATTGAAGTGGATTCGCTCATAGTCTATATCTATCTCTCTGAGTCTGCGAGTATTTCCTATCATTACCGCTAAATGTGAAGTAGGATACTGATAAAAGTGATTAGCACTCCCGAGATTGGTATCTCTAACTCGTTGAGACAGAGAGATTAAATGATGACGAGTCTAAAGTCGATGATATGAGGTTGTAAAGATAGAGGAGACCTCTTCCTGTGTCTTTAACAGTTTTTCATGGTCCACTCTATCACAGCTTGATTATGTGTACTTCTCTCATGCGCTGCATAGTCATGTCTAATATATTAAAGAGAGAGCATAATTACGCGAAAGACCTTTCATCCTATAGATTGACCACTCTATATTAACGGGTAGACCAGTATGACTAAGCAAAATGATTGTATCTCTAGAATGTTTTAGGTTACAACATAAGGCTAATAGAACTTATAGAGAGCTTATGTTCGACGTTATTCATTCACGACTTCTACCTTTTTCTATTGTGTTAAATGATTATATGTCTTATGTGTGTCGCTTTCATCTTAATCTGTAGTTATCTATTTGTGACTATGTATCTTATTGGCGTCCATATTATCTATATTCATTGGGATCTCATTTTAATATGCACTCTACTTCTATTTTGTTTCGTCTTTTTTCCTTTACTATCGCTGTATTTATGAGTTGTTGACACGTGCTATATATTTTATTCTATTATTTATCATTGAAATTTTAATTACTAATATCTAATTATTATTACTCCCTTGTGTATTCAGTACTCTAGAGGAAGTTACCCTCACCTATACAACAGTTTTCTACAGCTCGGGATAATAGTGAATATGGCGAGTCTGAGAATAAATTTAATTGTTAATGCAAGATTAAGAAATTTTAATCTCATTCTCTCTGACACTGAGAACGTCTCAGTACATCACAAACAGCAAAGGTTTTCTGTGTGATCCACTCTGCCGATCTTCTAATATATCAGTGAAGTAGATACCTATCTACCATTTTCATCAAACTTACCTGCCGTACATCCTCAGGTCTCGTAGCACATGTAATCAGACATCGCGTCAGCAGCAATGCTTCGCGCCACCTGGCTACCCCGTCAACTCCATGGTCAACTTGCTACCATAGACTATGGAAAGTACTGTATATACACGCACTTCGCATGCGACTAATTGCGGCGAGCAATACTTCTCGACTTTTCACATTAACTAACAACTCAATAATCATGAATATCCGTATTATAGTATTATAAGTGCTCAACCAAGTTAATTATAGTTCAATAATATATCCTATTACAATCTCATCATTACCTCACCCTTATTATACACACAGCTCAAATCCGATCTCTACACTATCCATCACTCATTTACTCTTACTTATCATCTATTAATTCTTTATTCTTCCCGTATCCATTACCTGGACTAAAGATTTTAACTTTGATCAGTGCCGCTATACCCCATTCATGTTACCCGAATCTCCTAATGTAAACGATATTTACCAAAGTATCTTTTACTAGAGCTCCTTGGGAAATCAGCTATGCATTCCGGAGGTTATCCCATTTACTCCTTGTCTCCCATGATGCCACTTCAAAACTTCATACATTATATACATGCGCGAACAAATAAGCGCTATCCCTACACGTCTTTCGTGTCAAAATCTTTCATCAACTCGTGATTTCCCTTAGAAATTGGTTTTTGCCTCGCACTCATCTTACTTTCGTGACTGATATCTTCATGATACTATACATACCTTCTCTGAATAACATAACATATCATTACACCTAATAGATAAACTCATGGGCAATAAAAATTTCACAAAACATACCATAATATATATTGCTGTCATCAGGCATTACGTACCTAGAGGAATTCGCACCAACGATGTAATTACATTCTAATATATATCGCAACAGAACTATTTCGGCTATGATAGTATCTTCACTAGGCTAATGAGTAGCTTAGTCAGATAGCGTAAATTGCCCGAGAATGTACTCACGTGTATGTAATAGAGTAGTTAACATATATTTATATAGATATAATATTTGAATATATATGCCTATAAATTATCTGTTATATACACAAAATACCCATGTGAATTATCATTTAAGAATATTCTTATAATGGAAGTTAACGTAATGTACACCTGCTAAACTTCTGGCACTACGTGCGTGTCAAAATGAATCAAACTAATAGAATATTCATCCAGATTTTGACCATGCGACCTTGACATACAAAAAATAGTCATTTGGTGAGTTCTACGATCATTACTGTATATGCCTTAACTCGGAACAATTTCTTCAGATTTTTGAACTTGGCTACACCGCCACTACTCCAAGAGTCATTCTCTCTCCAAAATATCGCCTGCGATTTCTCTATCATACAACTAGATTTCACATGAACAATTTTCATGCCAAAAATTCTGTTTGAAGAAATAAATTGATAAAATACATTTCAAGACAATTTGATTCAAACAGTTAAAATATTATTGTACCACAATATCTAGACTTAAAAATTCTGTATGAGACTCTGTCCCTTAATGCTAAAGTGTCTTTAATATCACGGACACATATTCAGGTCCGCCATGCGCAAATAATCATGTCACATCTCGTATCTCTGTGGGTGTCGACATCCTCTCTCCTCCCTATACCCTTTGACAATAAGATGAACAAGGAATTGTGGAGAGAGTTATAATGATAATTATATATAAGTGTCCCAGATAGCTCTTTTAGAGAGTAGTAGTAGGAGCAAATGTGCTAATGCCTATATCTTAATTCAATAATCCCAGAAGCTGACCTAAGTGAGTATATAAAGAGAGCGGCTTACAAAATCTTCGCCATGAGTCAGCCTTTTCTTTTTTCTACTGGTTTAGGGTGATACTTACATAGTGAGCTACTTCAGAATATATATTTTCATGATATTATACATGAAATTCTACTCTTCTATGTATGGATGTTTAGCAGACGTTTCCAGTTTGCGTATCTCGACCCCGTTAATATATATACTAAAGGAATTTTATTACTTTTAGCTGTATTTTGAGATGGTACAATACACTAAGATATATAACAAGTCATACTAATAATCTATGCTATTATACGAATAATGTTTATCTGTGTTAGAAATTGTACAGTTTGGCGAATAAGATGGTGCACACATTTAAATCTTATAATAAATATTAAGAGAAGAAAAGCGCATACTCTCTCCCTTTAAGTACCACATTCCTACTAATCTCTAAAAAATTTGTGACCGTAAAACTCATCCCTTGCAAAAGCATATGAGAAGAGAAGGAACATGGGATCGAGTTACAAAAACAATGTTACAAAACAAATGATTAGTAAATCTTTAGACTTTTATAACGAAAATGTCTCATATATAATGAGACTCCTTAAATTTAATATGTTTTAATATAAGTTTCACTAATTTTTGATAATTTTAGCTCTAATTTTTATATATTATAAAAATTTTCAAAATAAATCTATTTATTAGAAATATCTAAATATACAATCACTTATAATACAAACCATACTATTTTTAAACACTACTAATTTATATCCGTTAATTTTATTGTAAAGTTTTATTTACGAGCCTGAATTAGCGTGAAGGAGTAGTTAGGTGATGATATAGTACTTACTCGAATAGTATATATTAATAGTTTCGTAGCGAGTTTTTGATAATTTTTCGCTTTTTTAGTTTATCTTTCATTGAAGATGCGTTTATTGTGTTACAAAGATTCGGGGGGAATGCAGGAAAGGGGGAAGGATTTCTCCTCATTATATATATATATATATAAGTATGATAACTATTATATATATATAAGTTAATATATATTAATAATTATATTTAATTAATTAATATTATATTATAATTGAAATATTTATATCTATATATATATAATAATATTAAGATAAATATACTAGTATATAACTATACATAAAATAAAATATGTAGGAGTTGTAT
Source organism: Trachelipus rathkii (assembly GCA_015478945.1). Classification (NCBI taxonomy): domain Eukaryota; kingdom Metazoa; phylum Arthropoda; class Malacostraca; order Isopoda; family Trachelipodidae; genus Trachelipus; species Trachelipus rathkii. Next base: position 26,480 of record JABUQX010052675.1, on the reverse strand, counting down.
GATGAAATTAAACTATTTAAATAATTAGATTCGCTTATATACATACTCCTTACAACAAGCTTAGCGTGTAGTAGTAGCGTGAGGTCATTGTCATAATTTAACAAAGTTATAATATAGCCAGCTAGGTTGAGAATGTGAGTATCGTTTGTAGTCTATACTACATAGTAGCATAACTAATTAACCTAATCAACACACCGGACATCGATACGATGCTACCGTGTTTATAACTCTAAGTATCATATATTACTTATAGTGATGTTAATGATAAAATATATAAATATATATATATATATTAACACAATACTAATCAATCACACTACTTCGCTTTTATAAGTATTAGCTTAACTTAATTATATATATAATATACACTATACCATCAAATTAACATCCATAACCTACATAGTAGACATACTTATTGACACTTCAACATCTATTAGCACTCTATACCACACACATACTATTCAATTTAGTAAACCCTAGATACACATTATCTATATATCCCAACTCAAACTATATATAATCACTACCACTACCTACCGGCGTTGTGATAGGCGGCGTATATACTATATATATATACTCTATATATAGTTAATATACCTATATATAATATATTTAGTATAATATATAGTATATTAATTAACTATTATATATACTATTAAACTACTATATATCACTTATATAGTACTAATCATCCAATAAACTTAATCTATATCGCTACTCAACTGCGCTAATAATATATACCCAAGTAACCGAGAAACAGATCTTTGATAAGGCGTATCAGTAAGGAGAAGCTCATTTTTAAAAAAGATCACTCCTGACAACCGCTATATGCACACACGAGTTACTGCACGCTTTTTAGAGCGAAGTGGCAAACACATGGTATGCGCCGGTCTTGCGAGTTGCGTTTTAAGGTGTAGGACCCATTGACAACCGCGGTTGCGGTTTTGTGATCATAATAATAATGTACGCTATCGCTGTTGAGTTCAAAATCAACATATGTGAGGCCATATACTGCCTTATAGTGTCTTGCGCATTCTGCCGGTTTGTCGGTTGTTGATGTATGCGGCTCTACTATCATCGATACCATCTACTCTTATATCACTATACATATATATGGCAAACTTTATTACGCTCACACCTATATACCTACTACATACACTAAACATCAATACTATTACCTTAAGATACCATTGAGGTAACGTCCGTAATCAATATATACATTAGCGGGGCAAAGGGTGATATAATATATACTATTATATATATATATATATTAGTACACTTGCCCCCCCCCCTGAATCTTGGCAATGAATTTTAAATATATTATAATTAATAATATGTATAATAATATATATATATTATATAATATTATATATATATATGATAATTATAATAACCATATATATTAAATATATATAATATATATATATAATTAGATTAAAATGGATTCCTCTCTTTCTTTTCAAATCATAGTCTAATTTATTCCAGTATTTAGTGCTAAAAAGATTGTTTGAGTTGCGTTTATTATTTGATGCGTTGATGTAGGCATGGATCTAAACCGTGTTAGGATACTTACTTATAGAGTGTTATGCAGTTTATCTTATTTATATCTATTCAATTTAAATTATTTATAAACAAATAACGCTGAAATCACCGTTAGAAAGAACACGTATACAGTCTGTTCTGAACCCGACTTATGATACTTCTGAACGCCTTTTTCATGGAAAAATGTGAAAGATCGAGGTCTCAAACACTGCGATACGTTAACAACAGGCAAAACTGGAGCACACTCGCTGAACACTAAGCCAGAACACAATGTAGCTGAGGAATTATCAGAGATACAAAAACTTGTACACTAAATGAATTTACAATAAGGTCATGACAGATATATAGTGAGGACCTAAGCAAGATCTATGCGGGACTAAGCGGATCATTCAAGGGATCTCTGAGAGGGGGCGTGATGATTTGTACTATTATCTCACTCCAGCTTTGTGAGAGGAAACAATAGTGCGGAGGAAACCACAATTTATAAAGAGCGACGTGCTCCTTAGCGTTATTGTGCGATATTGCACTATATGTGGAGGAGTGACCAAGAAAGCTTTGTGAAGAACTGAGTGACTACTCCTAAACTATCTCGTCAAAGAGATTGCCAAATGATTGAGTACGAGTGCCCGAGTGATACGAGAGATGTAAGAATCCATAACAAGTCATTTTTACGTACGCATTTAAATATGCAAATACGCGTAAAAAGTGAGAGGAAGTGAAGTTAAATATATTATAAATAGCCATCAGAAGTTTTTTATGAGTTCATAGTATTTATTAAGCTGATGAAACAACGGGTTATTCATAAACAGAACAGTTTGTTGACCCACTTCTGTTGTAATGTACCGAGCCATTTGGCTCCGTCGACGTGTTCACAGGTGAGATACTCCTTGTGTACTTATAGGAGAGGATTTTTGTATCATTCCTCCTCACTCTGTTTTGACTGATATCGTCCAGTGGATAATGCATTGCGCAACCATGTAGATCCTCCTTATGTGGCGGGGTGACTGGCCTATCTTGTTAGTGAAGAGAGCATCTGAAAATGATTATAGTATTGAGGCCTTGACAGGAGTGAGGATGGAGGCCCTTCTCAGGTATGATGTGCGAAATTACTCGGAGGAAGCGTTATGTCTTGATTATTTCGGGAATGAGACTATCCGGTTATAGCTTTATGTTCACACAATGGGTTATTGTTTTGCGTGTTAGCACAGTTTTTATAATCATTTAGTTTGCGTGCGTCGGAGCTACGTATTCTGAGAAATACAAGGCACATATCTCTCTCCTGAAATAATATGTGACCTCGGTATTCTTTCGATTTCTAGGGAAGTGGCGCGGAAGGCGCCGGCGACAAGAAACTCTGGAAGATAAAAGAAAAGAGTTTTCTAGTAAACCGAGGAATATAATATACTAGATAGAGATACAATAGAATATAAGATTGTGCGTAACCAAGTGTGCGAAATTAGATGACTGGTGTTAACGAAGGGGGGTCTTTAAGTTATCTATGTCGAAGGGGGATTGTGAGACGGCGAAATGAAGCTTTTGTTTTACCTTTTTAAAAGTAGAACTCTGAGCGGCATAGCTTGCGTCGAATCTGAAAGAAATATAAAGAGAATGAGCCTGTATGGAATTGATTCTTACAGAAAGCAATATCTTACTCGTTGTATAGATCACTATCAGATGTTAATTTGGAATTTGTCATAATATAACATATACGTTTTTAAGTAAATTTCTTGGAATAACCTAAACACCTTGTCATATAACCAGCTTAACAGAGGTTGTCCATTTGGACATTTCCAGTGCAATAATACTTTAGTGAAAGACATTATTCATAACCTCTCATCGAAAAAGACTAGACATAAAGTGCATGAGTAGCATGCGAGAGTTATGAAAATAGCCATGATTCACACAAGCTAAAAATGTATGCGACAGCTTAGAGGGTGAGTTTGAGTAAAAAATAACAGTATTCAAGCAACGTACTTGCAGTTAAGTTTCCGTGGAAAACAATCGTAATGTAATGTCCTCATTGCAGCGTACTCCGTGGGATAATCATTGGTATAGCCTGTTCTATCATTACGAGTTTTTATGTATACCATTTGGGGTGAGACAGGAAATATTACGGTAATGTAATTTGCTGCTGCATGCGATTTCTGCTCGCATGAAATATCCATCGTTATGACGAAATTTTCACTTTTCAGTGAGTATAAATTACCATAAAAAGTCAAGTGTGAGTGTTATAATCGCATGTGAGTTTATTGATGTTGGTTGTCGTGTGTGTGACGAGTCGAGAAGAGAGTATTGACATGCAATAGTTGCTGTAGATAGAGTTTAGGAGGGGGCAGTAGTTAGAGAGGTGTGAGTTAATGAGATATTCGCGGAAAATGATGAGTTTTGGGATAAGTTAAACTTGATATATAATAGGTATGAATAGTATGAGTGAGATGTGGTTTCCTTATCGCTTGAAGGTTGCGATGTTGTTGTGAAAGTATTTTGCAATGAAAGAGAAGAGAGTGTGTAGATATAGTAGATGATCATGAGCGTGGAAGTAAGTACTTCTTAGGAGAGAGTATATGAGTGAGTTTTAAATTAATTTTATTTAGAATGTATGTTTTGGCATAGAGAAATGGCAGTTTGAAACGGCGATGTATGAGCCTCGAAGATGCTAGGATAGGGATATATGTGTGCGCCCTCATGGGATGGTAGTGCTGGTGGGGCAAAAGTTTAAATCTGTTTGTTGGGAATGAGAGAGAAACTCAAGTCTCTGATACCGAATTCTGAAGAGGTCACGAAGATTGAATTTTATTACCTTGTTAATGTATTAAGTAGTGAGACTATGGTCTGGTCAGTTAAGAGGGCTCTAGATCTAATAAGATACAATTGTGTCAGTATGTAATGGACATCTTTAGGAGTCTGCTTTTAATATGGCTCCGTAATAGAGTGAATGTATATTGTGATAAGAGATGTATGAAATGAATCGGATTTATAGTATGTTGAAGTGTGGAGGGAAAAGGAAAGTGGGTATATATGAGTCCGAGAGAGATAGCGAATGATTACGTTTTAGATGGGAGGTTTGAGTATGGTTGCGAAATAGCATGGATTACAGAGAATTCCGGTGGATTGGATCGTAAGCTCGAATTGGGTTATAAAGTGGTTGAAGTAGTAGTGAGGGAAGGCGTTACCGTGTATCTTAGAGTGGGAAAACGGGAACTATAAAAGGAAAGAATAGGAGATTGCAGAGATCAGGCCTCTCCACAATGGAGAGTATCGACTCTGTGCATGGTGTAGAGAGAAATGCTGATTTAGACAGGAGCGAAATGGAAGGACCAAATTTCCGTCAAATTCATAGAAAATGTGTGAGAATTAGGTCCTGCCCGCTTTTTCTGATTGGGAGCATGGGTGACCCACCTGTCGAAGCGAATGAATGAACCCTACATTGACGATGATGCCATATGGTGTTGAGGTGGTCCTATACGCATGTCCCGTGAAGCGTCTAGGGTTGAATTTTTAACTGACTGCGACGTCCACTAAAAAGGTATAAAGGGTAGGTGGTAGGGCGTGGTTCGTTTGTCTTTTTTCGACTGCGTTCTATTACGTTATTACTTTTATTCTACTACTTTTCTGTTCCCGTATGTGGCATGTGATGAAGACATCTCACCGCCCAGCTTTCTTTGGATGATCTCTGCAGAAGTATGAGTGATAGGTAGGCATGTGATGGTTGATTTGTGAAAATGAGTGGAGTGGAGTGAAATGTGTGTTTATATATATATATGGTATAGATATATATATATATATATATTAGTTGTATAGGCATAAGATATACTTGCAATAGATTAGAATAATATAATATAGTTATAAATAAATATATAATAATATTATATGTAAGAGTAATAGAGTAATATAATAGAGTAGTAGTGTTTGTTTTTAATATCGTATTAATATTGAAAATTTGATAGAATTGGAGTATATTAATAATGAGTATGAATCGGTTTGTATATACGTTGACTATGAGGCCATATTTGCAGTAAGAGCGGGTTCGGTTATATCTGGAGTTTCGGGAAATTAGTGCGCGTAAGTAGCACAAATTTTAACTCTAGAGGATTATAGGTTCCACCTCCTATGATTATATAGGGCTAATGGACCCCGTGAGGCCGTGTGAAGCCTATTGAGTTGTAGGTATATATATAATAATTGAATATATATATTATTAGATATAATATATATAAAGTTAAGATATAGTAGTTATATTGGGGTAACTCTCGATTGATTTTAATATTATGTGATAACTAATTTTGTTATATGTCTAATTAGTGTACTATTATATATCCTCGCATCAGCGCCTAGAACTCTTAGCAATAACAGAGACTGAATATCGCGATCTGTTAGAAAAAGTGAAGGTTTTGATTAAATAATTTTCGGAGAGTATTTAAATAACAATCACATAATAAAAAATTAAATTATGAACTAATAATAATTATGAATGGAATAAGAGGTAATGGTGATATAGGAGTCTAGATATATATAGATGTAATTGATATAGATAATAGATGAGTGAGATGAGATTATAGTCCATTATATTTAGAAATACCTAATATTACCTCCTTGAGTAGATTTAGAATATAATATATACATTAATAATGATAGATTGACTAGATATAATAATAAATAGATGTAATGATATCAATAATAATTAATAAGAATAAATAATAATAAATAATAATATATAAGATAAGTAAAAATAATAAAATAATTTATATATATAATAATTAATTTATTATTATTATTATTATAAATTATATCATTAATTATATTTAATATATATTATTATTTTATCTATTATTCTATTTTAATTCATTAAGTTATTTTTATAAAGGTAATAGTAGTAGTAAGTAGTAGTAAGAATAGCTTGATGAGTAGTAGTTAGGACGCTAAAGAAATAGCCTATAGTAAGTGAGATAAACAATCAGTCAATGTTGTTAAATTTAGTTTTTCCCTTTTGACAACCTGGCAGACCGCGGTGTTGAAATTAGAACCGCAAGAGAAATTCGCGCAAGCGCGCTCCGGTTATTTGTCATAGAAGATTCTGCTCGCGTCCATGCCATCTATATAGTAGAGTAGATATAATATTATTACTATGATATTATTATTCCATTAAAGTAAATATATAATTGTAGTATATATTATATAGGTGAAATAGTTAAAATAGTTATTTATATATAAATAAAATAATAAGTTGCCAAGATTTATTGCAGATGTCTGTGTTTATACTCTAGTATATGTATAATATTTTAATATATATATAGTATATAATGTAATTATGTTTTATCTAGTCCGATATTAATAGGTTGTATTTATGTGTTAATACAGATATTGAGTATAATATAATAGGAGTTATGTATAGTGATATGTGGAACTACTGTTATGTAACATGTTATGTTAAATTATTTTTTACTGTTATATAAATTATGTGAGTGTATTGTTTACTATATTATAGTTTTTATATATAGATGAATGTTATGTATCAAGTGTGTAGAAAATATGACGAGGTAAGTACACCACCTTATCTTCTATGAATAACAAATTTACAGACATTCCATTACTACTCAGTTATTCAGTCGGTGATGTGATAGGGGAGGTGTGAGAAATACATATAGTTCACCACATTTTACGGTTTTTCTGATGATTGTTGCTCTTTGCGTGTTTTGTGTTTTCCCCCTATTATGTCCGGGTTGAGGCCGGACTAGGGGATCGTGGTTTACCGGTGTGAAGGTAGTGGATTTAGGACTGCCGTAATGTTTTAGCCCACGATACTACCCATCACTAAATGCTTCTATGCCAGTGGAGAGTTAGATTGTGCTTAATGCAGCGCCTCGGATGAAGGTCGTGATACGCCGTATGAAATTTTCTGTGTCTCTATACAGTAGTCTATGGTCGGAAGTGCTGATTAAGTGTATGAAATGCGTATTATAATAAAAATAGGGAAATGGTTGAGAGATTACCATGATAGACCTGTTTGTAGGAGCAAATGGGAGAGAATGGTGAGTTGGATGTATGTGATGATGAAAGTGGGTGATATAATATTTCTGATTACTCGCTGTGACTTAGAGACGAGAGTAGATAGTATAGTGATAAATATCGGAGTTTATAATGATATGGAACTGTTAGCGGACCAGGTATTTTCTTATTATTGTCTATGTGCGACTCTCGTGGAAAGTATTAGTGTTTGTGTTGTCGTTGGTGTGTATAAAATTAAGGATTATCAGAGAGAAGGAGAGAAATTATTATTGTCTTATATTTATGTTTAATTGAATGACCTTGGTACAAAAGCCATGTAGATACGTGTTTGGTAGTGTATGAAAGTCCTAGACTTTACTAAGTTGGAGGTATTAAGTTTGAAAAGAGTCAAGTGGTTATTTGTGAGGTGTGTGACTGTTAGTTGTGATTCCTATGCTGATTAGAGAAGTGGAGAAAGGAACGTTGAAGCGAGGATATATATAACATAATAATACTTGGCGTGAGTAATAATTACTGTAATCTGGAGTGAGTTGCTGGATAGTTTGCTTGTGTGTTAATGTGAGAAGCGTTCAGAGTGGATGAGAGTGTATGGTGGGAGAACCTGAAAATTGGTTGATAGTTGGAAGTCAATAATGAGAGAGAGAGAGAGTTGTATGTACAGTGGATGGTTGTTGTGTATGATTTTCCTGTGGCCTTTGTAGGTATAGAAGGTGGTTGTTGACGGAGATTCTGAGATGATTGTGATATAATTTGGATGTATATAGATAAGGGTGAGGGTGGTAGTGTGAATGTGTACATTGTGAAGAGAGGCATGTGAATAGGTATGTGTGTTAGAGTGAATTACTTTCGTTGGATAAACACAAGTGAGTTTGAGGTCCATTAAAGGTATTTACAAGGATTGAGGTTTAGAGGGGTGATAGTTCATATATCGTAGTAAGTTGAAAGAAGTTAATAATATGAGTATTGAGTGTGGCCGATTGAGAGTGTGTTGACATGTGAAGGATTGTAATGTTTATGTAGGTTAATGTGTTGGATTGTGTAATAGATCAGTTAATTAAGGGTGATTTAATAGGTATATTGAGTGGAAGTTTAATCAGTGAGTTTTTTGAACATTATATTAGTGTGTTCTTAATGTTAAAATTAAGTTAGTTGAGGGTGTGCTTGGATGGAGAGGAAGTGATACGAAATAGGTAAGGTAGGTGTGAATATTAGAGTGAGTAGAGAGAGGTGTATAGTAGAGGAGATCTAAGACATATAGAAGAAGGAATAAAGTATGTATCAGAGGCAGCTACGCTAGATGTAAATCAAAGGGATGTGTGCAATGTCATCGATATGTGGAACAATTATGGATACTGAAGACTACTTTGTGAGGGCGCAAAATGAGGAAGCTAATGTTAGGTAGTTGACAAGATAGGAAAGCATGATATGTGAGGTCCACTGTGCTATAAAGTAAGACTTAATTGATGTAAACATAGTATATGCGATATGTTATGGAGATGATAAGAGGGGGATATCAAGTATGAGAATATGCAATGATCTGGTTAAAGGCTGAAAGAAAAGAAGAGTGGTATTGAATATGAGTATCTAAAAGGGATCTGAGTATATGACATTGGAGAGGTCATGTTTGAATACAGAAAGGGGTTCGCTGTGGTGGAGGATTATATTTATATGTGAGGATATAAAAAGAAACATGCGGTGATAGGTAGAAGTGGAAATAATAGGTCAGGAGAGATTATACCCATAGAAATTCTGGATAATAAGGAAAGATTAGAATAATATCGAAGGATTATTATGTACACATGTAAAGTGGACTATGCAGGATGTGAATAGGAAGCTCTTTGGAAAGGAAAGCGCGAAAGGTTAGAATGAGAGATGGAGAGGGTGAGAATCCTGCACTATATAAAGAATAATACAAGTGAGCGCCGTATTCGCGGTAGTGTGATGTTGAATTACTGAGATGAAAATTGTATGTGGAGGGAGATGTGGGTTTTCATATATCAAACTAATTCGGAAAATGTTAGTCTGCAGCAATAATGTAGAGAGCAGGTATATTGAGAGAGGGTGATGATGTGAATTGTGTTGTTGGATGTGAACAATCTTGGACAACATGTGCGAGTTAATGGAGTTGAGGATGAGTGTGCGGAATAATGGTTGATTACAAGTAGAAGGAGGGTCTATGAAATAATTATTAATAGGGATGGTATCTGTCCAAGAGGAAGAGTGAGATAGAAGGTTTAGGAAGATTTAAGGTGGTGATAAATTCATGTCTATTATTATATTAGCGAGATTGATGAAGTATATATATCTGGATATGAAGATGTAGTCAAAGAATGGTTACGGGCTATAATATGTTGGTTGATTGTATTGTGGATGTTATGGCGAAAGTTGATTTGTAATTAAAGCTTATGTTGATGGAGATCGAGTATGAGTTTTCCTAAAGGATGATGTGGGAGTGTTTTAGAGCGAGTGAGCGGTCAATAGGTGAGAGGAAGAAAAGAGGAATAACTTACCCTTATATATAGAGGTGTAAAGAGAGGAAATGAAGCGGGAAGCTTACTAGAAATTAAAATCCTAAGCGATAGGAAACAGTAAGGGTATATATTGAGTGTATTGTATTGGTATTAGCGTAGAGATTTGTTGATAGTGCTGAGGGAGGCGGCGTTATATTGTTGGTGCGATATAAAAATGAGGTGGCTGCGATATCGAGATATAGTAGCTATATGAAATGATATTTGGTGTTTGTGAAAGAGGACAAGGATTACGTAATTTTAGGGAGTGTGTTAGAAGTGAATATCTATGTTAGATCAAATTCTTTACATTTGAAATCTGAGAGTGCATATGATTCTGAGTAGAAAATGGAGGGAGCGACGAAGAAGAATTTATAATAATTGATATAGGTATTATATATAATTTGCAAATATTCGAGCGTCACAGTATGATTTAATTATGAGAGAGTAGGGATAGCTTAGTGATGGCAGGTGTTTAGAATATGGGTTGGTTGGGTAGGCTTCTGTAAATGATCAAAAGTATGTATGTGTACGCGTATAATTGAGAGGATTATGAGGAGGATTTTGAAATCGTGATGTAAGAATATCGATGATAGGGTTTGCAGAATTGACTAGTCATAATGTATGAGTATAGGGCCTTTATGGAAAAGTTATAATTTAACTAGGACGAGTGAGAACAAGGCGTTGTGTTATGTTCTCCTTTGGTTGATTCGAATTTGTATAATTAGTGGATAGGTTATGAAGAAGAGTCAGTGAGTTCCAGGGTTGTGAATCGCATGTGTGGAAGTGCAAATCACAAGAAAAATAGTTTGTGTGAATGCTATTAGTAGTGCAATGAATCGTGGAGAATGTAGAGATTTGAATCGGAATAGGTAAGGTGCTATAGGCCCTATAACCTAATCTTATAGTGATTATTACTCCATGGCGCGTTAATTCTCGACATCACCCGATAGATTTCGGTCTGCTAAGTATGAGAGATTGTGAGAAAGTATGAGACTTTATTGATAGAGATTGGCTACGACGCAGATTTAGGTCCACCCGAGACGTGAGAGAGATGAGTAAAAGAAAGAGGTAAGGCGTTTGAAAGTAACGTAAGAAAGTAAGTAATCAGAACAAGGTTATGTAACGTTTGTGGTAGTAGTATGTGACAAAGAGTAGCCCTGCAGTGTAAAGTATATTAGTATTGAAATGTATGTGAGCGTAGACTTTAGCAGAAACAAACAGAGTGTCATGTAGATTAATATAATATGAGAGCGCGTGTAGTGTTGAAGGCCCGGCGTTATGCGCCGAGGCCCGGAGCGGCATGACTCTGCGTAGATGTGCAGTCCGGAATCCTCAAAGTTAGATGTGTGAATCGGCCAGGTACAGGTGGCTGGTATGGTCGCAGAAGGTTAAGGATCCGGATTGTGAATGTAAATAGAGACTAAGTCTTGAGATTGTACGACTATAGGCTGAGTATCTTTTTATTATTGTTATCTATATTATTAAATACCTGTGTTTATATATATATATATATATTTGTATATGATATATACTATGATCTGAAATAAGAAGTATAGATCTAAAGTTCAAATTATGTTCAGTAATGGACAATATATACTTATGGGAGTACATGCTATAGGTGTGAGTAGAAGTGAAATTTGGTATTATAAAATTGGAGGAAATGAAAACTATTAGAGAGTTTGTTTGGTAGTGTGTAAGAAAAGGATGAGTAAAATGAATGAAATATATATAGAATAACGTATGTTGACATTGGTTTTAATATTATTATATAGTATCATAGAGAAAGAGTATGTGAGATATGAAGCTGTATTGCCCCCTCGGTGCGTTAATCGGATGTATAGTTGGGGCCCGTTGGGCGGGAAAGTGGAGAAGAATTTCCTGCTGACGCCTGTGTTGAGGAACACCGACGAGCTAGCGCGGAGACGAGATAGACAAAAGCTAGACCGAAATTGGTCCAGCTCCGTTGTGATACGAGAAAAATAATTATGGTTTACTGAGAAGCAGCCGAGGAAATTAGTGGGCTTGGCAGTACGAGCCACGCGAGAAATATACAACACTTAGTGAGACACACACATATCAACTATATAGCACATATGATAGACAGTAATTGGCGTAGGGAGTTTTTATTTTTCGGTATGCAGTATAGGCTTGGTTGTGGCCAACCTGAGTAGGCCAGGTGACGTTATATGAATAACCCTATATATATATACATATTGACGATTTACCCATAGTGAGGGTCCGTTTGCATAATAGGTCCCATGAAGCTCTAGGGTTGAATTTCTGTTACTGTGCTACTGATAAGTTTCTACACTAATTAATAATTGACAACTCCTAGTCCAGTTTGTTGCGGCACTTCCTTTCGAACTATTTTTGTTATATTCATTCATACTATAATAATTTTCCGATGTATGACACGCACCTTACCCACAGTTCTAGGGGGGGCAAAAAATATCTTAAATATAAGATAAATATATATATTATATATATTAATATATATATATTAAATCAACCTTATTTACTTAAAATAAAAATGAGTTACATTATAGTAATCATAGGTGAAACGGTTCCAGAGGAGTCGGTATTTTTAGTAATAGGTATATAGTAACCATTACCCATCACATCGGTACTACCTTCTAAGGTTGAAAAGAGTCGTATAGTACTAGATGGCCATCGTAGTATTTACATAATCTCTTATAAAATCCATAGGAAAATGATATATATATCTAGTAATATACACAAAATATATATATTACTATATATTAAAAAATAATATATAGATAAATATTACTTATAATTTATAAGAAGTATATAATCTATCAATTAATAATGTATAAAAAGATAATGTATATACACCATATTAGAGATAAAGGAATGAAAAATAATAAAAATATAATTCACAGTATATATATAGTAGTTCTATTAGAATATTAATAAATCATTTTATTTAATGTATATATTTATATACTATTATAAATGTCGGGATTATATCGAAATTTTTAATATTATATAAATATAATAATACATTATATAATAACAATTACACAAATGCTGTTAAGATTATAGTAATAATCTAAGTAAATATTCAGAAAATATTAAGATTAATCCAGACTGTGTTAAACAACTATCCTATACTGTATTATATTTAGAGTGATTAAATTAAGACAAGCGTTATTCTTCATAGTATTATATACTGCTTTTAACTGTGAGACATTTAACTATATCAATAATATTAGTTATATTATCTACTAATTGAGCTTATTATAATATTTAACATATAATGAGTATTATTTAATGCTAATATTATAAAATTATACTATCTATATTATATATTAATTAAAATAATTACAATACCTAAATAGTTTCATAATCTAGTAAATACAATATTTTTGTTATTATTATCAACTATATATATAGTACTAATACATAAGGGTAGTTAGTATATTAGTACTATTTTGTTTTAACTGATCACTTTATACTGTCGTATTATTAAATATAACTGTGCAATATTGATTTATTACTGCTATATTATTATATATTATACTTATTACACGTCACTAGTGTAATTTTTAATTATTTAATATATTATACTCTCTTATGCTTCATGCTTTAAACTACTAATATATATATTTAATATATAACATTATACTTACTCATTATAAGACAAAGTATAAAATAATGCATTGATTAAAATTCTAAATTATGAGATAGTAGTAGTTTAACTCGAACACTACTATAAGCGGTATAATTAGATATGTTTATTTTGTTATAATTTACTGCTATTTAACTTAGCTCTATTAACTTTATCTGCTTTATATATTAACACTGTATCTTATTTTAATAATTATACTATTAACTATATATCTACAATTACATTATATTATACATATATTAACCTTATATTATATAAGCATAGTTATATAAATCTAGTAAATATAATATCATATAAAGAAGGTATTTAGTTATACCTATATATCACCTATAATAGGTGAGATAGTAATTTAGTATTATATGATTATTTACATATATATAGCATATTATTATTTCTATAATATATTAATAATAACTTTTATATTGAGCTTTAACTATGCTTTATATATATATATTCACTAATACTATATAATTATATTAACATACTCATATTATATAAACTTCAACATAAATATTAGATGTATTTAATTAAGTTAACTATAATATATTTCACCAACATCTTATACTTTACATAACATCTCATTAATAATAGGGTATATTAATATTAATTAAAATATGTGAATATGCTTTTGTTATATATGTATTCTTTTTTAATTCTCTTTAAAAAATATATTTAATCTTTTACTATATTTTATTATATTACTTTAACTTATATTTCTAGCTACATTTTATACCTAAAATTAGATTTCTGTACTTATTACGTAGTTTGGTTGCTTCTCTTCTCCTGAGTGTCTGGAAGTGTTGGTAGTTCTTTTACTATTTTCCAAACGTTATTTTTTTATATTTTTTGTTAATTTTTGTGAAATGATTTGTGCATATTTTCAATATCTTGATTATTTTACTTTTAACTCATTCTCTCTTTAGTGTTACTTTATCTTTTATTTAAAGTTATGCAATTGTTTTAAACATTTTGTGACAGTGTTAGTAGTGTGTGACTTGTAGATAGTGTGTTGGTTGTCACAAGTGCTGTGGAGTGGTGTGTGTGGTGTGTGTTGTGTGTGGTGTGATGTGTGTGTGTGTTGTTGTGTGTGTGTGTGTGTGGTGTTTCTAATATTGTCTTGTTATTTTTTAACTTTTTGATTATGTACAAATAAAATTTATTTGGGTTCAATTTAAATTCTACCAAAATTTATATAATATTCTAACGTTTTTTTTTTACCTTTGTTTTGTTTAACATTTAGTGTCATGAAGATGGAATTATTGCCGAATCCGAAACTTCTGAATGTAAAAATTTAAGTATTTAATGATCATAAATGCGGAATTTACCTATGGCTGTAGTTAATTTGGTAGTAATTAATTTGATTTTATTATTCAACAATCCGGATTATCCAAGAATTTTCCAAAAATCAAACCCTATTTTTCTCAAATTATATATAATATATATATATATATATTTATATATATATAATTATTTATATATATATATATATATATATATATATATATATATATATATATAATATATAGATATTAATATATATACTATATCAGTGGGCGGGACTCCAGGGCAGCTTTTTTAACTTACTCGTGCTCTTCTCTCTCTCTCTCCTCTCTGCTCTCTCTCTTCTCTCTCTCTTCTTCTCTCTTACTCTTCTTCTCTCTTTCTCTCTCTCACTCTCTCCTCTTCTCTCTCTCTCTCTCTCTCTCTCTCTCTCTCTCTTCTTTAATATATATATGTATATTTTTGAATAGATATATTAGATATGTATCTTAAAAATATACAATTATATTTCTACATTTTTATATCTTATATTTAAATATTTATACTATATATATATATTTACAATTAAATAGTTAGAATTTTAAATTATTATACAAAACTTAATCAGAATAAAATGTAAAATTTATTGAAGAACCAAAAAGTTAAAATACACAGTTTTCTTCATCTCGCCCCCACCCACCTTCCTCCATTCTTTCTATCTTTTTCTGCGCCAACGCCCTAAACCTTCCCTCACCCTCATCCTCTCTCTATCGCAGCATTTCGCTTTCATTCCATCCATCCCATCTTCTTCTTGGTTTTCCCCCTTCCCCTCTCTTTCCTATCCCCTCCCGTCTCCAAAAAACTCTGGCCTGCCTTGCTAACCCACCTGTTGATTCTCCATTCTCTAGTGGGTGTCCCAAATATTCTTAGCATTTCCTCTCCGGCTCTTTTCTCCCACCCCCAAAACCATTTCCTCCAATCGACATCCCTCTTCTTTTGTTCTTATTCACTTCCCTATTTTCCTAATTCCTCTTCTGCTTTTTTTACATATAACCCCAACACCACCGCGTCATCAGACCCTTTTTCATCCTCCAAACCACTTTCCCAAACTTCCTTCTTGATATCCTAGGCAATTTAACCCCCATTGTTCTATATCATATTTAGTTACGCTGGGAACAACAAATTTTTTCGAACATTTTACCTAACCTTAAGGTTTAAGTGATAAATCCCCCGCTTTCAATTAATTCCCCCTCAGACGCCCACTTCGCAATTGCTCTCGTTTCCCTTCTCTATCTCTTTGTGAAATCTATGTCTCTTCCTTCATTCCCCTCTTCTCATTACCCACAATTCCATTTCCCAAATATCTAAAGAACCGTTACTTCTTCTAAAAAACTTACGCACCTTCCTACTCCTAATTTCCCTAACCCATTCCGTGCCTCATGTGCTGTTTTCCCTCCTTCCTCAAAACACGTAAACACTTACTCTTACCTGGATTTTATCTTCAAGGACCCTTTTGCCCCACACACCTCTTCTTCAAAATCTCTCTACCCAAATACTTCAGCCTTCTGGAATTCCTTCGGCCCCCGCAACTAAGGCAGTAGTTTCCCATCCGCAAACAGTAATCATTGTATCACTTTTCCCATTTATTATCTCCCTATATGTCCCATTTCAATTCCACCCCTCTTCCCCCTCCCTCATCATTCCTCGGCAGACCAGCTCTCCCATAATATATATATATATTAAGCCCACGTGGACATTACCACAAATCCCTTGCCGTTTTCAACCCTCTTCTCTACTCCCAAAAATCTCAAACTCTCCCCTCCTAATACTCTCAACATATATTTTTTATATCTCGATGCTCAACTAGATGCACTATCACAACGTAGATATATGCGCAGCGTACACACGTGAGAGAGACCTGATCTTTCATGGATACCAACATAACGATCTCCTGACTCATCAAATTCTTCACCCCCTATTCCAAAATCTCTTTTCTGTATGTGGTTCAACCTCCATAAATTCCCCCCCGTTCTCACCTGGTAATTTTCATATGCTTTCTCCAGGATCTAAAAGAAACTCCCCATACATTTTCCTCTTCTTTCTTTTCATATACCTTTCTCCAACAAAGGCATCCTTTCATTGTGAATTTACTTGATCCAACACACCCCCTTTCCCACCCTAAATCCCTGTCCTGTTCTTTCCCCATTACTTCTCTTTTCGTTAAGGGTCTTTCGTCATCTCTCTGCTCAATTGATGGTACTTTCTCCATATTTATTATTCGTTTCCTGCACTTTGACACTCAGAAAGACAAATTGTATTTATATTTTACCACTTTTTCGCTATCCCTTGTGCCCGCTTTTAAAGGGGGTGAAACCAAACAACCATTTCCCTTCCCAATTCCTGTGAAACCCCCAACTCCCTTCCGTCCAAACATAAATTTTATAACCTATACAATTTTTCATGTCCTCCAGCCCCCTGCCCATCCCATCTTTACAGTTCCATACTTCACACCATCTAGACCTGTTGACCTTTTCCTTTTTTTCCCTTTTAACTTACTCCAGGCCCGAATAGATTCTTCCATTTTGTATTTACCCATATTTCCCCCTTCCCCTCCCCCACTTCCCCCCACCATTCGCCCACCTCTTGTAATCCTCCCTCATCTCTCCCCACCCAATTTTGCATTCCACATAATCCTCTAAAAAATATTTCCCGCCCCAACCTATTCGTCCAACCCTAACCTCCCCCTCCTTATCGCATTCCGCCTTCCACCTCCCTAAACCCCTCTCTCCCTAACCCCCTTCCATCTTTTCCTTTTTTTTTAATTTACTTCTTTCCAAAATAACTTGCTCCTTGTTTTCAAAATTTTTTGTCACTTTTCTACACCATTTTCGATTGTTATTGGGGCGATTTCTTCTTCGCCCTCCTCCACCGCCCCTCTTTGCTTCCCCACCTTCTTTAATTTTCTTTTCTAAATTCCTCCCAACTAATTTCACCAACTTTATCTCTATTTCCCCCAACTCATTTTCACATCAGCCGTAACGAACCTCCAGCCTTTTTTCTTTTTCCACCAAACTTTTTCACCTCCTCACTCCACCCATCAAACTTCCCCCTTTCCTTTCTACTTGCTCCCACCTTTTTTACCCCACATATCCTTCTGGCCTCTTTACAAATTGTATATACAAAAATACAAAAAAACACTCATAAATACACAAAATACACCAACTCCTCCTTCCACTTCCTAATTTCCCCCCCCCCCCGTTCCGTTCACCCTCCACTATCTTCCATTCCCCTCCTAAACACTCCCTCTAACACATTGTCTCATCTAATTTTTTCACCTTTATGAGACTTCTATTCACCTCTTTTTTTCTCTTTCTCTAAACCGTTACCTCTCCCCACCTTAACCTAGCAACCACCAAATATGTGATCAGATAACCCCCTACCTGCCCCTTTGAAATACATTTATTACCAGCTAGTTAATTCTGCCTCTATCCTTTTGATTTATTAAACCACACATGAATCGCAATATCCGGCCCTCCCCCCCGTTATCTCACTCTTCCCATGTATACTTATGATTTTCAACTTTTTCTGAAACAAGTATGGTTTTTTGTCCCTTGGGTACAAACGGAGAAGTCGTATGACAAGAGTTATCCACTCCCGTTATCATTCCTTTTTCCCCTAGCCAATGGCCTATAATTTCTCCCATCTCCTTCTCTTTCCCCCCCCCCACTCCTGCATTATTCAAAATTCTTCCTAATAAAACAAAGTTTATTCATTTATCCCGAAACTTTTACCAAAACATTCATTCAACTCTTCCAAAATCTTTCTCTCTCCTCTCCCTCGAGCACATCCAATTTACCAATGAGCGCCATACGCCATTAAAACCCAACACTCCCCCCCCAATTTAACTTATAACCACTCATATCATTCTCGATAACTAACCTATTTTGGCATAATTTTTACCTTATCCCACAACCTCTCCTCATAACTTACATGCCTACCCCTTCCCCTCGTCCTCCCACTCTCTCTTCACCCCCGAAATCAACCCTTAAATTTTCCAAAGTTCCATCTCCCTTTCTATCCTTTCAGGTTTTGTTCTGTTATCTCAAAACCCTAAAGCACAATCCAAATCCTTTTTCCTCGGAAACATAACCCCACTTCTTCCCCTTTTCTCCTCATTTATCCCTCTTCACATTACATGGGCAATCCCACATCTAATTTAATCTACTTTTAAACCCATTCTTATCTTTCTTTACTCCCCCTTACACTTTTCTGTACTATCCTGGACCCCTCTTATTCCCCACCACTCTGCTTTTCTTACTATTCCCTCCACTTGATTTTGCTGCACAGGCTTGCCGGGAATCCACAAACCTGATGGGCACACTTCCCAATACCTCAAGCTCAAAACCCCGCTCAAACAACCACCCCCATTCAAGTAATGATTTGAAAAACTCATTTCTAAAATTATTGACCCACATCTTTATAAAATTAATTTAAAACCTATGTTATCGTGGTGAAATTTTATATTACTTGAAGTAGAAAACTCCGCCCTTTTTCCACTGTTGAAAAGGGGACACTCCTCTTAGAGTTCGAATATTACCGATTTATTTAAAATCCCTGATAATCTTCCTTATGTGATTAATATCCTTATTTGTAAAAACTATTCCTACGAGAATAAAGAACCCCCTGATGTATTTCTCCTTCTGATTCTTTGAAGATAATATCTTGTTAGAGTTCCTTTGCCTTTTTAATTTTTCACTTGTATCTTTCTTGAACCTTTCAGGTGATCTTATCCCAAGTCAAAGGGACCAAAGGTTAAAGGTCACCCTCCCAGAACATTTATTCTTCTTGCCTAATTTTGGTTTTTACCTCTTGGCTAATATATGATGAAAAAGAGAAACAGACTTCTCAGCAGCAAAAGGCAAGAAAAAATTGATGTTTCTCTTATGCACAGTCGTGTGCTATATCTTGATATTTCAAAATACTAGAGAATAGACAAAAAGTTTATAAATCCATTGTAAAATTAATTCTCTTCAATTGAGAGAGGAGTTGGGAAAGAGGTAGGTGCGGTGTGTATTTGAAGTGAGTCCAATGTCTCACACGCACGCCTGAATAATCTTATTAGATTGTGGCTAAAACTCGAATATATATAATTATATTTTATAACTTCATATATATTATATATTTATGCTATTATATTAAAAAATAATATATATGATTATATATTATATATATATATATATATAGTATATATATATATATATATAATATCAAACATCGATTCCGTTCATCTCTCGCATCCACGGCACTCCGCCAGGGATCGATCGCGCGATATATAAAATCAAACATCACGTGTGGCACCCGCGGATGCGAAAAAAATGAGCATCTGCTGCATCACACTTACACCTTATTTTTGATATAATATATATATATAATAAATATAAATATGAGAGTATTATATATATTATCTATTTTCTAATATATATAAATAGTAATATATTATATATTAATAATATATATAGATACTAATATATAAATATATTGATATAGCAAAAATAATAAATATATATAAAGAATAAAATATGACAGTATTATCCTATATATATAAATATATAGCTACCGACTATATACTAATAAATATTAATATGGATATATATATTATATATATATATATACTAAATAATATATATATATATAATATTATATTTATCCTATAAAATAGTATATATATAGGAGGGTATTTTACTAGCTATAATATATATATATATAATATATAAAATTAATATTATTTTATTTTTTTTTACTTGTAGTAGAAATAATTATTTATTATTAAACTCAAATTTTAACTTTAAAATTAAATATAAAATTTTTATATAAACTAGGAATTTGATGAGCCCAGTATACTTATATTCTATAGTACAACATATATATATATATTTATATTAATTTATAATATATATATATATATATATATATTATATAATATATACTATATATAAATATATATACTCACTAAATATCTAATATATATATATATATATATATATATATATATATTATAATATTATATTATTACTAAAAAAAATTTTTAATTTTTATTTTCGTTCTTATTAATTATATATATTATAAAATATAAAAACAAAAAAATTAATAATATATAATATAACATATAAAATATAATTGATATATTTAATATATATTTATATAATTATGTATAGAAGAAATATTTACTAAATATATTTACAATAAATGATAGATTATATTATAATATATATATATATAATAATATATTATATTAAAATAATAAATTAATATTTTTATATATTATACATACTCATATATATATTATATATATATAATATATTCCAGAAGTTGGAGAGTGATATATATGGTATAATATATTATATATATATAATAATATATAAATATTATTATATATATTCTCACTAATAATATTGATATTATATAATTATATTAGTTATATATAAATATATATTATAATATATATTATAACTAGATATACTTTTAATATTTATATTATCGTGTGTTATATATTATATTATATAGTATAGTATATATAGTATATAGATATTTATATATTTTATATATATTGATAATATTTAACATATAATGTATATATATACGGTTATATATTATATATATGATTTTATAATTACTATATTTATTTTTTATTATACAATTATATATAATAAAAATTATATATATTTATATTATATTACTATATATTATTATTTATATAAATTTATATTATTTATCACTATTTCAGAGTTTTATTTTTATGGCAATAAATAATTAGTTAAAATATATATATATATATATATATATATATATTATTATTATATATAATATCACCCATAGATAGTATTATATATCATATAAATAGTTTATTTCTCACTCCTATATCACTTATGAGATAATATATTCATTTATCTATAATATATTTATTATTATATAATTCTACATATAATATAATAGTATATACCGTTATACACCCCTATTTTATATATTTACGCCCCTATAATATATATAATATAACTCATATATATATTCTTTGCACAATTTGTGAAAGTACGTTACATTTTCTATTGATATTAATTCTATAAATTATAACAAACTGAACCAAAACGTAAGTTATTACTACTGCTATAACCACAACTGCGTATAGCTACGATAACTCGTTTTACTTACTACTACACCACCAATACTACACATATCAGTTATATAACCTACACACACGCACAACCTCACTCTTATATTACTTGACAACTTTAATTGCCTACAGACCAGAAGCTGTTATTACCTACTTTCTATTATGTACTACAGCTACAACCATAATTATTTTTTCACTTAAATATATTTCTCATAATTAAAGCTAATACCCTAACAAACCACATTTCTATTATTTAAATATTTTAATTTATTATATATTATTATATATTTATTATTTATGATTTATTAATTCATAATTAATTATATAATTAATTATTATTATTATTATTATTATTTTATTTAGATAATATATTTATATTATTATTTTATTATTAATTTTGAATTATTATTATTATAAATTATTATTTCCTATTTTTTTAAAATGATGTTTTTTGGGTTATTAATTTTTTATTATAATATTATATATTATTAATTATTTAATTATTTAAATTATTGTAATTATTATTATTATTATTATTAAATCTCCAAAGTTAACCCTTTGTTATTATTCTTTTCATGGTTATTGCGTTGATAATTTATTATTATATAACAATAAATTAATTTATAATAAATTTTAAATAAATAACAATTAAATTAAATCTTTATAATAATAATAATAATTAATTAAATAATATATTAAATAATAATAATTATAATAATTAATAATATTATAATATTATATATTATTATTATAATTATTATATTAATATATTATTATTTAATTAATTTATTATTATTTATATATTATTATAGTTTTTGAATTAAAAAAGTATTAATTATTTATTTAATTATGTAAATCTAGCTTATTAATAAAATTGGTTATTTAATTATTATAGACCTTTTATAAATAGTTTATTGCAATATTTAATATTTTATTATTATTCATTATTATTATTATTATTATTATTATTATTATTATTATTATTATTATTATTGTTATTATTATTATTATTATTATTATTATTATTATTATTATATTTTTATTATTATTATTATTATTATTATTATATTATTATTATCATTATTATTATATTATTTTTATTATTATTATTAATAATATTTATTATTATTATTATTATAATTATTTATTATTATTATTATTATTTTAATTATATGATTATTATTATATTTATATATTATTATTATTATTATATTTTTGATTAATTATATTATATTATGATATTATTATTATTATTATTATTATTATTATTAATTCATCAACAACCACAAGCTGTTGTAATACAACTTCTGCATTATCATATGCTGTTTTACTACTATTCTCGCTTCTGCCACTACCACAAAATGATATTGTCATTTGTCACTACTTCAACAACATATTGTTAGTACTAATACTTCTGCTACTGCAATTAATATATACAGCTAAATACAATCATATTTTGTTAGATACTTCCAAAACAATTAGCACATTTTCTACTACAGAACACCTACCACTAGTAATATTAACTACTCCTACTATTATTTAAAAATTAACTACTATTATTTTTAATTAAAATTATCGAAACCATAATATCAAGCTAAAACTATATATATATATATAAATATATATATATATATTATTTTATAATTTTATTTTCTATTTGGAAAAAAAATATATAAATATATAATGTGGAGTTATAGTTATATATATTAATATATACTATATATATAATATAAAGTATATAAAATATAATATAGAAATAATAAGTATATATATATAACTTATATATATAATATATATATATATAATTTATAATTATATATTATAAAGTATTAATTTTTTTTTTTTTTTTTTTTTTTTTTTTTTTAATAAATGTTGTATATATAATATATATATATCTAATACTTGAGTATTTATAATAATTATTAAAATTAAATTAAAATAATAGTAGGTATATAATTTTTTATATATTATATTTATGATATTTGGTAGAAATAAATCACCTACTCACTCACTCCACGCTTTTTTAATTTATTTTCTATTTGGAAAAAAAATATAAAAATATAATAAATAAATCCATATATCAAAAGCATACAATATATTTATAAAATTAAATATATAAAAAAAATCATAGATAATAAAATACTAATTTATATTTAGTCATTTTTAATGCTTACGCTCAGATATTTTATTAAATATTTGTTCAGTAATATATCCTAAAGCTTGCCACATAATACTCACATAAATAAGATGAAAAAAAAATTAACTACAAATTTTATTTGACAATTTCAATAAAATTAAATGTAATATTAATACTGCATTCATTAGTTCATTTATATTCATTTATGTTTGAATATATTTGTATTAATATTAGTTTCTTACTTGTTGATATTTCTAATTTTTTGTAACCGAGCTCGCTTACATTTTTTGGCTGTTCATTAAGAGCCAAGCAGAATCATCTGAGAGAGGAAATTATATTTGTTAAATATCCGTATTTTGTTCATAGAAATATATTATATAATATTAATTATTTATTATGTTATATATATAATATGATATTATTATAATATATAAATAGACATTATATATTAATTATAAGCAACTAGGCTATTTAAATCTGAAGTTTTTTAAAAGAATACTAGTTCATAACATGCCCTGATTAATACATGTAAATATATATACATAACTTTAATAACAATCCCCTGCAACGTTTGCTTTGTGAGTAGACATCAGCGTAGTATATTATTATATATATATAAAAGTATATATCTAATAATTTTTATATAATATTGTAGTGTTTAAATAAAATTTAAGTGACTATAGTTATATAAAATATTTATAAATTGCGTACTATATTTCTTCTCATCATATTATTTACTTTTTAATACATAGTATGACTTTAGTTCCATAAATATCACTCACTATAAAATATATTTATATATATTATTAGTATTTATATATAATTAAATATTTCATTTATATTATATATATATATATGGTAGACCCAATAATAATATACTTACCTTAATAGCTAAATATAAATAATTATTATAATAATTTATATATACTAGGTATATTATATATAAATATTATATAATTATTAGTATAGAATAATATAATATATAACATATTAATAATATTATAAAAATTTTTTGACTGAAAAATTAAAGAGGGTTGCACATTCCTCACTTAAATATAATAATAATAAATATAATAATGGTATTCATATAAAACTTCGTATGCTTATGGTGAGTGAGAGAAGCAAACGAGTAGCCAACAGTGCTAAATGAGTGAGATAGTAATACTGAGTACCCTATATTATATTATATATATATACAGCTAGGATATATTAATATAATAAATAAATATATTATTAATGCTATATTATAAGTTTATTAACTTAATCTATATATTATATGTTAATTATATATAAATATATATATATATTATATAATTTAAAATTAATTAATATATTAATATATATTATATATATATATATATGATATATTAATATATTAATATGAATATTATATATAAAATAATAGCTTTTATTGCCATCTTCAGCGGAATGCAATATTTATAAAATCTTCATAATTATTTCATTTCTCTTGAAACTCAAACATTATAATTTTTCTGTTCCATATTCAATATAAAATACATGTTAACTAATTTTTTGTATTTAAAAATAAATATAAAATTGTAATTCATCGTATCTGACCATCTTAACATATTTTATGTAGTGAAACACCTATATTTTGTATATTCTTACTTACATTAACTAAAGACCATAATTTATCTCAAAAATAGAGAAACATGAAAATGTAACTTAAAAATATTAACCTTAAAGCAATAATAGATCATATCAACAAATGTGAGTTTTGTTTATAAAATTTTGAGTAAGTTAATTATATCAAATACTTGTTCGCAAGTATGCAGTAAACAGGAATAAATAAAAATAAATCTTCCATAATATATAACTTAATAAAAATAAATTACGGGAATTCATGTTATTGTTAGTTATTATATATTATATATTAATTATTATTATTATTATATTATTATTATTAATTATTATTATTCATTCATTATTAATTTTTTAATTTATATATTATTATGTATTATTATTATATATATTATAATTATATATAATTATTTATAAATTATATATTGATTATTTATTATTATTAATATCATTATTTTATTATTACTTATTTATTAAATTTTATTATTATTCATTATTATTAAACATTATTATATAATTATTTATTATATATTATTATTATTATTATTATAATTATCTCATTATTATTATTCCAATATGAATATCTCTCTCTTCTTTTTTTTTTTT
>JABUQX010052674.1:25000-39827 GCA_015478945.1 Trachelipus rathkii | reverse complement strand
CATAAGGACATTAACCACAATATTACATAGCTACTTCTTTAACAGACTTATACTTAGAGTAATAATAATACATTCCACTTCCATATACTTCAATATATCAACATAAACTTGCGAACTATCACATCAACAGATTCATTTTATATACACATCTATTTATTATACTCTTCTCTTTTTCACTACTCGCAAAATACAAATATACATTACTGTTAAACCTCTTCAAGGAACAGAAAGCTGTAACTTTCCATTTGTATGTCTAATAGTGCTTGGGCTCAACGGCTATTTATACACATTTATTTACTCATATATATTCAATGTATAATAATTATAATATACAAACATTTTGCTGAACATAATAAAATAAAACTATTGATTAAATAAATTATGATAAAAACTGTATTTTTTGTTTTTCATATAGAAATTTAAATAAAAATGAATTTATAAACGTTATTAATTATTTATTATATAAAGATTACTAAACTAAAATTTCAAAGTTTTTAATTTGCATATTAATTACTTAAATATAAGGCAGTCGCACTTATTATCTCATAATAAAATTATATTTATATTTCTCCCTATTTATTACATACACCATATATATATATATATATAAGTTTTATATATATAAATATATTATATATATATATATTAATATATATATATATACAAATATTAGTTTTGAGAAATTGGATCTATCTTTATTAACTTGGTAATAAACAGACGATCATCGTTCTGTAAAATTAGAAAAATCAAAAATATAATATATATTATTAAACTTATAACATAATAAATAAAATAATTTTTTTTTATAAGTATTATACTTTAACCTAATATATCAAGAATAAAAATGCACACTCGATTATTAAGGTTATATTGTCACATATACATTCATTATACAGACATCTCATTTATTCCCCATCTTATTATCAGCTTCCATAATATCAAGGTTGATTGTCAATAAAGGATTCGTTAAACTTACCACTGAATCTCCACTATATGTGATTCATTATACACATTTTATCTCACTCTATACACCAATGTACTTCTCAAATTCAGGTTGAAATAACCCGGTCACTAACCTTATCGTGAGATACTTCAATTAGACCCATATTAAATCCTCCTGCATAAATTGCGTACCTCAATTTCCTTTTCTTCTCACTGCAGGGAAATCTTTCACATTGGATTTATCTGTTCAAGTCATATGAAACACAAAATTCTGATAACTATTTTCTTCTTCATTTATCTATATTTTTATCATTTTCAATAAAATATTATTTTCTCTAACGTACGTCACAGAACTCAATTTAATCACGTATTCAAAGTCCTTTTAACTATTTACTTTTTCCTATCATATTTATTCTTCCAACTTCCCTATCACTTGAAACTGAAGCTCGAATCAATCCCCTCTCTTCCAGCCCCATACTAATTTTTTCACCACAGATAATCTCTTGTTCGCTTTCAAAAATTTTTTTATTCTGACGCCTGATGCTCTGCCGTATAGTCGCCTCTCTTTTAAAAACAGTTATTTCATTTTTGTGATATTTCCGGTTAAGTTTTGAAATTTGGTTTGGAATCTATAAAACTATTTTACTCCCACACATAGATTGTGGATTTGCCTCTGGGTACACTGTTATACAGTTGTACAGTTAGCTGTTCTACTGTAAAAGCTTTAAAAGTTTTCCTTTTTTACATTTTGGGGAAGTAATTTTTTTTTTTTGTTAATACAAGGATTAATCAAAACTTTTTGATATTTATTCTTTTCCTATTGTGTTCCCCAGCTGTTACTAATAAACTTATCCTACTCCCAAAATATCACTCACACAATAAGAATATTATATATATATTTAATTTTACGCTAATATTCGCTAGTTTAATATTGTAATATCAAATTCTAATTATATTTGGTTTGAATTTTAAACATTCATTACAGAGCATATTTTCTATAAATATTGTAAAATATGTTTGTTCATTTATACTCTTCGTCCGGTGAAAATAATTTCTTTAAAAGTTTTTATAATAAAATATATGATCATGACGATACTAATACTAGATTATTAAAATAGATAATATAATAATAATATAATAGGAATATAAGGAATATATAAATAATATAATAAAGAAATAGATAAGAAAGAACCCTGAGCAATAATAAATAGAATTAATTATAATTAGTTTATAATTAGTTTTTAGTTACTTTTACTGCTGTAGTGTATACCATTATCTCCCTATAAGGAAATATATATATATATATAAATAATTATAAATTATTAATATACATATATAGCACGTCACGTAAATACCTTAGGAACCCTTGCTTATATTATATTCGAGAATTTAAGATATATAATTGTTTTAATGAATTTATAAAATTTTTTGCTCAACACACTTTTAAACATTCAGGAATATATAACCAAATTAATAACGATATATTTTTTTTACCTTTCTTATTTAAAGCTCCTCTACCCTCGTTTTTTTTTTACAAGACTAGTCGCTGTTGAAATACTAATTCTTAATTATACTAAACTATATAAAATTAATGTAATAATATATATCACACTACTATATATACTATATAAATATACAATATATAAACCTACCAAAAGAACTTTCAATACTTTATTCAATTACTTAATAATTGCTGCATAAAAGATTTTCTTCAAGTAATATATTTTTCTGATTTAAAGTTCTCTTCTCGTGTTTCGAGTACGTCGACCAAATCCTTTATTCTTAAAACTCATTTCATACATTAGTTCACTCGTGAGAAACAGAAGGTGGGTAATAAGGATGGTATAAAGAGACGTATAGAGAGAGAGAGAGATACTATAATATATATAAATATATAATTTTTTCACTATATTTTTATTAATTAAAATTTTTATGGTTTTATAATAAGTCAAATTTTGAATAGATGTTTTAAAAGATTTTTTTTTAATTTCTGTAGAAGATTGTGCTCAAAATAAAAATAAAATATTTATATTAAGAAAACTATAGTTAAATAGGATTTGTATATTACTCCTTTTTGTATATAATTGAGATTTATTATTTATATTTATTTTTTCATATTGTCTTTATTAGAAGCCACCTTTACGTCAGTTTATATCCATAATTTTTATTAGAGGATTTATATTCTACTTATATTATAGATTATAGGCTATGTTAAATAAATATAAAAATAAATATCTAGCTCGTATAGTTGGACGATTTAATCTAATTATTATATACCTTCCGAGGCCTGATAATACTCACTACCTTATTATTTACTTAGTCACCTAACAAGATTTATTTTATTTTATGGGCAAATATATATATATATATATACTATATATATATTATATATTAATTATATATATATATATATATACGAATTAAAACATATAACAATATAAATATATAATATAATTTAGTATATTAACATTCAACAAATATATATATTTAAATAATAAAAAAGCGTCTATAAACGACTATGATAATGACAATACACGACACTATATTAAAATAAAACCTATACACATAAAGTGTATTATAGAATACATATAAGGGATAACATAAAAAAATATCCACGATATAATAAAAGTCATCGACACTCTCTTTGGTTAATAATAAAACATATTCAATACAAAATCCTCTCGTGGACACAGAGTCGCATCTAAAACGTCT
Organism: Trachelipus rathkii; assembly: GCA_015478945.1. Taxonomy (NCBI): domain Eukaryota; kingdom Metazoa; phylum Arthropoda; class Malacostraca; order Isopoda; family Trachelipodidae; genus Trachelipus; species Trachelipus rathkii. The sequence continues at coordinate 36,173 of JABUQX010052674.1, read as the reverse complement.
TGATAATCTCACTGATCACAGAGTATATGATCGTATAAGACTATCGAATCAAAACTACGCAACACTATATGTTTAAGAATTCAGGTATTAAAATGTCATCAATGCCGGAAATATAAAAGAATGTTCATATCTCTTGTATCTGAAATGTTGTTGGGATTTTATTGATTTTCAACTTTCTCCTAATAGTTACATGATCATACTTAACATACCATTAATTAATATTAGGTATCTTGGAGTGATGTGAGCCTATTGAATAGCTCACATCTCATATCGTTAGATATAACCTAAAATTAATAAAACTATCAAATTTATTCGAAAAATCCGTTGATATTCAGTATTCAGAACCTTTGATTCTCTAATATGATAGTCGAATGTTTTAATATTAGTTATTAAATACTGCTGCTGTTTTAATAATAGTTGAGGCTATTCTTTCACATCACTCATAATTATATCCAGTTGGCCACACAACACCATCTCTATTATTGTCAATCTAAGATGCTAATAGTACAAATAATATAACATATAATATTATATATATAAAATAATATATAATATAATACAAACAATAAAATATCACAAATATATATAAAAAAACATACACTACAATCATTACATCATAACACACACAGATTTGTGATAATTACCACTGAGGTAAAAGAACGATCAAATAAACATAGTATACCTATACTAATTCACCAAAAAGATTAGAAATCGTTTCGTCGAGTCCTACTATAAATAACAGCATCCATAGGGTTTTAGCCCCCATCTGTTCTTATGGGCGATATACTACATATACCAGGCAGAGTACAATATCCCACAATAACACTACTTCATAAAGTCTCTAGACACCATACTACTATCTTACGTAGAATAATAGTATACGATCATATATTTTTTATGGGTATAAGAACAAAAGTACATTAGCACGAAGAAGACCGATGTTATTGCAAAACGAAAACTTTATTGGTCTGTGGAGGAGATAGAAGGCCTATACTTTTAAAAAAAGACATCATGATGCATAATCTCTCTTAATTTTCACTAATCTCAGTTGGTGTCGTCATGTCAATTTGGAGCTCATTTGCTCGTTATTTACATGAGGGAAAGTTGTTGGTCTTACTCAATTGATCCATTTACTCTTTAATACTAGAGAGTATAAAATGAGATCTATGGTCACTAACGCATAATAAGCGCGTAGAGTGATGAATCGGCTACAAGAGACACATGCGTGTTGATGAGTCACGTTTATATGGAGAATCGTACGAAAATCACAGCTCTTCTTTTCTTTTGTAGACTAATCCTACAATAAAGCCTTCAATATCCTCAATTTCTCTTAGTACTATTCAATTTTCACCAGATGTTATGTAATATTTTATCAAAAGGTTAGAGATTATATATTTCTAAAACTAATAACTCTACGATTCCATCGAATAAATGTTCTATATTACAAAAATACTTAATGCTTGTGATCATCGATGAATAATGTCATACAATATTCAGAACTCAGCACCATATGCAGGAGAAGAATATACTTCTTTTTTTATTCAAATAAATTGGAATAATTAATATTCTTTACAAAATGAAATTCGATTTAAGTGAACAATATAAAAATATTATAAAATAACTACTAAAATAATTATTATACTTAACTATTAATATAAAATAGATAATCAATACTTATAATATCCAAATAAATAATTAATAATATTATATTATTATATTATATATTAATATATATAGTAATAATATATATATAATAATATATTATATATAATTATATAATACTATATATTTTTTAATAAATATATATACTAATATATAATTAAATATATCTAAACATATAAATAAATATTTATACTAATAATATTTAACCAATACAAATATATATATACTCAAAAATTATCATTATTAAAAAATATGGAAAGATCCTGTTTTAAAACATATTAATAATATTATAATATATAAAATTATACATATAATATATATATTAATATAGTATTATATATATATATATTAATAACCATGAATATTATAATAATATATAATATATTATTATAACTTAAATATAATATAATATATAATATAAAATAAAATATATTATTTAATAAATATATATATAATAAATAGATTGAATATATAAACATTATAATTTATGATTGTATTTTATACCTATAAATAGATCGAAAAAATTATAATACACTAATAAAATATCGAATTGCAATCGATGTATATTTGTAAAAGATTTTATAGATTATCTATTAATATAATATAATAAATATACATACTTTTAAATAGTATATACTATATAACATAATATTATAATTATATAATATATTATATTATATATATATACTATATTTATAAAATATATATATATATAAATAATTAATATATATATTATATTAATATATATATATTATATATATATATAAGGTCTACAATTGTAAACTATAAAAAATTACATACTATATATATAAAATAAAGTACTATTATATAGATATAACAAACCTATATATATAATAATAATATTAAAATATTTATATTCTTTATGAATATAGATAAGCAACAAAAGAGGATTCAAAAGAAGTACTCAGATATATCAACACTAAATCTAGCTCGGATATAACAAAGACAATATAAAAATATGTAAATATATATATAAGCAATCTATATATGACAAAAATACCTATAAATAAAATGACTAAATAAATAAATAAACTCAAAATCTATAATAACATTTTCCGATTTTTAAAATAATAATTTAAATATAATAATAATATATATAAAATATATATAATATTATAATATATATATAATATTTATTATATTACTTATAATATATAATCATAAAAAATATAATAATATATTAATTATATAAAAATAACATATTAATATAAATATACATATTTAAATATATATTAACAATAATACATATATATAATATATACTATATATAATAATATATATATATTTAATATTAAAAAATCAATGATTAAACTATAATATTTATATTAATATATATTTTTAATACATATTCTTAATATTAGTAAAATTATAATAATATATATTATATTATATATTTTAAATATTAATATATATTATTACTTATATTAAATATATTTATTATATATATATATAAATATAATATATATTATATTAATAATAAATTATATATATTAAAATTAATAAATACTAGTAATACATTTATAAAAAATATAAATATTATAAATATATATATATATATAACATCTAAATATACTTAATATAATATATATATAATATAAACTTATTTATATATATATATATTACTATATAATTATATTATACAAACTATCTATATATAAATATTATATAAACACAATATAACCACTAGCGGGCAATACTAACCCATCTTAATATAAGATTATAACAAAAAAATTGACAACAATAAATCCAAACACTAATATTTAGTTAATCGTTATCTAAAAACATCTGATTAAAATCTAAACGATATTTTTTACGGAGTACTAAAACAGTTATAATTAAAAAATATTCAAAACAAAAAGATATATTTCAGTATATAACAAAATAATATATTATTAATTAGGTCAAACAAAATAACTATGAATATATTTATAATATGTTAATAAATAATAAAACATAAACCTACATTTACTAACTTACAAAATAAAATATATTAAAACGTTAAAAAACTTTACACGAACATTAAAATTCATCAACGAAGATTTCCACTCACTATACCAATAACCCAAATTATAAATCACTGGTTTTATATTAAAAACTAAAAAAATAATTAATCACAAACATATTTATATATTAAATTATTTATATTATAAAAACATAACTACAACAATTCCAAACCTCTTCGCGTAACACTTAAGCAATATCACGACTCAATAAGGACATTTGGACAAGTCATTACATACGTCACATTTTTATTATAGTAAAGTATATAGTCTAATATTAGATAATTATTAGATTTGTAAAAATTTCAAAAGCAAGGGAGAGGAAAGGTTTTAAAATCATAAATATATACTGTATATTAAAGGAGGGAGAAGACAAAGCTGGAAAAAATTATTTAGTATAAAAAAAAACTATGAGAATTTTAATATAGTAAAAATTAAAAAGGATATATCTCACAATAATAATAATAAGTTATATGAAAAGTTTACTTTACAAGACATGTTTATAAATTTTAATATTTATAATCGATATATAAATATAGTTTTATTTATAATATATATAAAAATAAATTTATTTTACATTTTTAAATACAATGAAAAGTTTGTACTTTAAAGACATGATTTGACTAATATTTTATATATCGGATGGTTTAACATACTCTAGCTATCTGTAAATACAGTTATAACTTATCTACTAATGACTATATACTGCAATCAAAATTTGTAGAAGCATATCGTACTATACCATGTTATAATAATGTACAAATAGGGATAATTATTATTAGGCTCTATCTATTTATTATATTATTATATCATATAATTCTATAAATTATTTATTTTAATATTATTATTACTTTACTATAAAACCATAAAATATAATACCATAAACATATCTATAATATATAATCTACTACTATAATATAAACTACTATGTCCCTACACCTAATAATAATATAACTACTATATATATATACTATATATATATATACTATATATATATACTATACTAGTATATATATATTCTACTATATTATTATACTATATCACCTACTATATATATATATATATATGATACTATATATACTATTATATATATATATCATTATATATATATCATACCTAATATATACTATATATAACCTAGTATATACTTACTCTACTATATATTAAATATACTCCTATAGTATAAATATTCTACTACTCATACCTATATATCATATACTATAACTATATATATACATATTAATATAGCAAACGACTTACCATCGCACTATCACCTGCCCTGCGCTAGACCTAACATATACCTGCTACGCCTACCCCAGCTAATATCCTAGTACTATCAGCAATATTACTAGGTCTGCCACCGCTAGTATATCATACGCGCTAATGTTCATATATAACCACCCCGCTTAACAAATAACCACTCCAAGCATAAACGCCCACTGCACTCAAAATGCAGTTTGAACTTATTAGGATTTTATCAGTTAATAGCCGATCACTCTACGTGATGTCATTGAAAAGGAGCATAAATCAATTGGAGAGCATAATATCATGAGGCGAATCAACTTTCAAGGAAACGAGTTATATCTATGATTATAATAAAATAGGCGGCGTTTCAAGCTTGACTTTATATCTACCTCCATGTGTGTTTATTTTTTATCGTTAAAAACAATCAGACGTTTTTGTTTTTAAATAAAAAATTTTTATTGCATTCAAATTATATATATCATTTAAGAATTAACTTTTTCTGTTGAATATTTTGTTTTTTCCTTTTAAATTCTAAATATTAGCAAAACAAAGAACATAGTTATGCTCATAGATTTATAGGTCTGGTGCCTGCTATTAAAAAATAGTCAGGCTTGCATATTATCAATCTAGCAAAAGTTTTCGTGCGAGCTTACTTAAAGTAAATAAAAAAGAAAGTGAAAATGGATCAAAATATATTTTTAGTATTGGCATTCATATTATAACTATCATTTAGAATTAATTTGATATATTAAAGTTTGTTTTGTGCAGTTAAAACTATACTTTAGGTTCGTAGATGGAACTAAAAAAAACTAATTTATAGTGTGTTGTATAAAACTGCCAGGGTACAAATTATAATAAAAAAACTTTATTACATAAATTGAATTCCAGGTGCATAGAAATAAAATTGGAAAACAAATAATAAGCTCTATAAACTAGAGAATTTATGCAGTTGACTTTATAATTAAACAACATATGTCTAAATTAATCTAATTTCAAACCTGCATATGTGTTTTAACGGAATACTAAAGCTCTAAAACAAATTGAATATTTTGCCAAAAAAATATATCCCAAAATATATTACAAAACTTGGTTTTACTAATCCTATTTTCATGCTATTCACCAAATGGACGTTAAACTCAAGAGATAAGACTTAAGAGTGTCTTCAAACAGCAGTATCTTACGTTTTTCTTTTATTTTTCCAGTAATCATGCTAAATCTTTTCTAAACAATATTATAAACTATGAACTCTTTTTCTACATAGAAACTATAAGTCTTTCTGTTTCATCTTCCCTAGCTCTTTCTGGTACTTTACCAAAACATGGCAACTCCAACTATATATATATATATATATATATATATATATATATATATATATATATATATATATATATATATATATATATATATATATATATATATATATATATGTTTATATATAATGTTAAATGATAAAGAATGGTAAATCAGATGGAATTTCTGCTGAATTGATCAAGAATGGAGGTGAGATTGTAACTGATTGTATATGGAAATTGTGTAATAAAGCATTATGGAGGGTTTAGTTCTGAAAGATTGGAGGAGAGCAGTAATAGTAGTTGGTACCCTTATATAAGGATAAGGAAGATCTAAAAGGTACTTTAGAAACTATAGGGGAATTAATTTATTGGGTGTTGTAGGGAAGATATTTGCTGGTATTCTGGTTGAAAGGGTGTGTCGAATGGTAGAGGGCATTTTGATCAAATTTTCACATTGAAACAAATAAGAGAAGAAGAATAAATTGTATTTAAGTTTTATGGATTTGCAACAGGTGTATGACAGGATTAATAGGGAAGATTTGTGGCAGGTGTGGAGAGTGAATGGTTTAATGTTAATAGTGGAGTGATATAGGGATATGCAATGTTTCTATGGTTATTTAATTTGTGTATTGATGGTGTATTAAAAGAACTAGAGGTAGTGGTGGTAGGAGAGGGTGTTAGATTGATTGCGAATTGAATACGGATCAAGAATGTAAGGGAATGTAGGGTGCCCAGCTTATTTTAAGCTGATACTTCTTCTTCATCTTCTTTTACACCTCTAGTTTCTAATGAAGGCTCCAAAACTGTCTTACCTTTCTGCTAAGCTAAACTCTTCAACAAAAGTCTAAAATTTCAATTTAGACAATCCAGAAGTATTTCTCCTCCTCCTCCTCCTCCCTCCATCTTTTTATGAGTAATATTTTAATATCTTCTAAAGATGTAATTTCATCACTCTCTACGCTTAATATTAAGAAGTCGTATAGTCCTGTCCTGATGGTATCCCAACTGTGATTCTCATAACCTATGCTTATAAGTTTTCCCTCGCCTTGGTAAATCATTACGTCTATGACTATAATCTTCAAACTTTTACTCTTGCCGAAAGCGTGAGCTCATTAAACCTGTGCCAAAGAAGCAAGATCATTCTTTGTCCACTAATAATCTTCCCATTGCTTTAACCTTTAATTGCTTTAACCTTGGAACTTTAACCTTTAGCCTTAGTACTTTAACCTTTAATTGCTTTAACCTTAGTACTTTATAAAGCTTCGAATCTATCTTTAACGAGGATATTTTTAAACATCTTAAAGCTTCTAATCTTATCTCCGATAGCCATTATATCTTTCATAAGGAACACTGAAGTGATGATCTTCTTTCTTTTCTTCCTGACATTTCGTACTTTTGTCTTCGGCATATTGGTGAATCTTGAGCTGGAGAGCTGGAAATTTCGAAAGCTTTTGACAGAGTCTGATGCAAAGCTTTGTTTTCTAAGCTTTCCTCTTTTGGTATCTATCCTTCTTTCTAACTTTCTTTCAGCTTTTGATATAGCAACTGTGTTAGACGACCACAGTTCTGTCTTAGACGATCACAGTTCTATGTTAGACCACCACAGTTCTATATTAGACGACCACAGTTCTATGTTAGACGACCACAGTTCTATGTTAGATGACCACAGCTCTATGTTAGACGACCACAATTTTGTGTTAGACGACCACAATTTAGCTTTTAAGTGTCTTATTAGTAGTGTTTCTTTGGGTTCTGCTTTATACCCAACTTTCGTTTCTACTCTTCATTAATGCCGAAAACTCCATAATTCGTCATCTTTTCATTTCGAAAGACGTCTCACCAAACAGAAACTTGATAATGCTAGAAGTGTAGCCATGGAGCAACTTCCCTCCAATATTTCTCATATCTCTAATTGGGACAGAGATAAAGTGTTTTTCGCATTGCTTCAAAAACTCGTTTCCTTCATCATTTAGCTCGGGATAACCTTCCACACAACTATAGCATCTTCTTCGTAAAAACACAGCTCAAACCTTCGTCAGTAATTAATGTTCTTGTTGTTTCTTTTTCTCATGAACTCTCTTGGATGAATAATATTATTTCTTTTACCAAATAAACTTCTAAGGTGTTCGGTATTTTGAGGCACCTTCAACATTTCTTCACTCCACTCTAGCTATTTGCTCCTTATATTAGTGTTGTATAGAGTATGCATCGCACATCTAGTGTGGTCCACTCCCACAACCCTCATTGATAAGATTTTTCGTCTTATCACATCTTTCGCTGTCAATCTCCTGTTTCTTTCTGCTCTTCTAATTGCCTCGTCACTTTCTTTATTCTTTATATCAAGTACTTCCAAAATTACTGTTACGAAATTGAAGTTTGGTGGGGTGGAAGTTACGATGGGGTCACATACATTCATTTTTGTGAAAAGGTGTTAAAACCTCGGCAGTCGTGTGCCAGCCAACAATTCTGTGAGGTTTTTGTAAAACCATTAGGTCAGATTCTCTTTCAAAATAAACCTTTCACCAGGACTCAACACCAACACATAAAGAAGGGTATACTCAAGCTTGGCCCAGGAACAATGTTCCCAATTTTTTGATGGTTGAAGATTGGCCGTCTGGCAACCCCGACCCTAATACTTTGATTTACAAATTATGATCAGTTTTAGAGCGCATGGTCTGTTCAAGACGACACAAAAATATTGGTTCCTTAAAGCAAGCTCTAACCGGTGCAGTGAAGAACTTTCCAATAAACATCGAGCGTGCCGCAATAGACTTAAATCTTGGGTTAAAGTAAAAGGCGGTCATTTTGAATGATTGTTACATTTTTTGCATTAAACTGAACTGTTAATTTGCTTTTATTTGACACTACTAATTGTGTGCAACAGTAGTGTTGGGAGTATTTGGTAGTATCTCTATTACACCGGACACTACTGTTTTTAACTCTCCAGTCGTATACATGCTCCTTTGAAAAGATTCATTCTACACGAATTTCCACACAGTCTCATCTATTCACTGTACGCACTCTGTGATCTTATCCTTAACCGCTATGCTTAATATTAAATGTACTAAACAGGAAAAATCTGTAACACACTAAATTCCACACCATCAAATGTCGTTTATCCAGACAATTTTACCTTTTATCTGACCCCGTAGTTTGTTTCTCCCAATTTCTGGTAAAAATCAATAAGCCTTTGTCCTTTGTCCACCTAAAAAGACATTATATATATATATATATATATATAATATATATAATATTATACTATATTATATATATATAAACTATATATATATATATATAAGCAAATATACTATATATATATATACTATATAAATTATTGCAATTATACTGTGACTAATCTGTCAAGCTATTTTAATTTCAAACATTTCATACAGTCAAGAGTTATGATACTATCAAAATAATAGTTGTACCCCAGAAATGAGATGAAACTCGCGTATGTGTGTCTTTTAACCCCTATCGATTGTTCTCTTCTTTTTATTACATTTATTTTAAGGGAACACTCGGAACTTGACACAAACGGACGTCTCCCCAAAAAAAATACATATAAAAAAAGGTAACAAAAAAGTTACACATATATATATATATATATATAATAATATATAATAATATATAAATATATAAATAATATATATATTTATAAATTAATCTATATATATCTACTGTGTGTATATGTATATAATATATAATATATATATATATATTCCTGTAAACCAGGGTCAAATTAAAGGTCGACATGTCAAAAGCTCAAGTCAAAGGAAGTTGGAAAGCAGAGATAAAAAAAAGTGTGTTCCAGACTTTATCAATGAAAAACTTGTAAGATTGAGCATAGCTGTTAACTGTGAAGTCAGATGGTTGGAATGAGTAAAATGAAATTGTGAAGAAAGGCGTATTTCACGAGTTGTTTTTTTTTCAATAGAGGAGGTATGCGACCGAAGAGTTAATAAGGGCAGTGGTCCATTGTAAAAGCGATAATATAGAGAGAGTTGCGCAGAAATTCGACAGGCAGAAAGTGAGTGGATAGAGTTAGTGAGAGCAGTCCTAGTCCTATTACTGGTCCTAGTCCTAATCCTAGTCCTATTCCTGGTCCTAGTTCTAGTCCTAGTTCTAGTCCTAGTCCTATTCCTGGTCTTAGTTCTAGTTCTAGTCCTAGTCCTAGTCTTAGTCCTATTATTGGTCCTAGTTCTAGTTCTAGTCTTAGTCCTACTCCTATTCCTAGTCCTAGACTCAACCTTTTTAAGGAGAGTCGTAAGAGTGGAAGCAACACAGATGTATGAGGCCTACCCCATACGAGAGCGTGCGAGACCACTATAATAAAAACAAGTAACTGGGATGGTATGAAGAAATTATGAAGGCGTCTCTGAACATCCAACCTTTTAGAAGGTTGTTTATTTGTTTGGAATATCGAAAGATGTAGAAACTGAGTTTATTAGTCATTGAAAACAGTCATGTTTTCTTTGTCCCATTTAGATATATTAGACTTAGAGGTTAACAACTACAAGGTCATCCTCCTAGCATTAGTTAGTTGCTCTTGGTTGGGAAGTCTTTCAAAATAAATGGGGCACTGAAGAGTGTGGAAAGGTAGTGAAGTAACATGGAGTTCATGAATGAAAAATGAAAGTAGAAAAGATGTTAGATTTTAGGATAGAATTCAGAGAAACACCACTTTTTAAAGTGGAAAATTGAGCATAGCGGTTAAGTCTGAGGTCCGAGAGTGGGTAGGTAGAACAGAGATGTGAGTAGAACAGAACCCTGAGGAATCTAGAAGAACAATCCGTATAGAACGACAGAAAGGAAATCAGAGCAAGAGGCCAAAGAGAGAGAGAGAGAGAGAGAGAGAGAGAGAGAGAGAGAGAGAGAGAGAGAGAGAAGAGAGGGAGAGGGAGAGAGAGAAGAGAGAGAGAGAGAGAGAGAGAGAGAAGAGAGAGAGATGAAGAG
>JABUQX010052674.1:17500-20000 GCA_015478945.1 Trachelipus rathkii | reverse complement strand
ATTTATATTTATATATATATATATATATATATATATATATATATATATATATATATATATATATTATATTATTATATATTAATATTATATATATTATATATTTATATATATATATATATATATATCTATATATATATATATATATATATATATATATATATATATATATATATATATATATAGGCCGCGTTTAGTATATCCGTCATATGTATCTCAAAAACTATTAATGCTACAGTAAAACGGAATAATTGGTCGGATGCTGGTCCACTTTTTAGTAAGGAAAATGTTAAAAAACAAAAAAAAAAAAAAAAAAAAAAAAAATTATAATCTTCAAAACTACAATAGCTACAGCGACATGGAATACATTTTTGGAATCCTGGTAACATTTCACATAAGAAAATGTAATATTACACGGCAATGTAGGGGGTCGAGCCGACGGGGAACATAGGGGGGGACGTTTCATACCCCGTAGGAGGGGCGGAGGAAACCCGCGCGCCAGCCCAATACCAAAGAGGCGGGGTTCCGGAGACCGCTCCGCGGAGGGGGGGAAATTAAGTCCTACCCCGTAGTTTCCGCCGGAAGGCCGAGAGACCCCGACTCCTGCCATCTGGGCGGTTAAATATCCCTTGGGGTATTCTTTAGTTAAAAAAAAAAAGCAAAATTTGATAGAAAGTCTATTTATTTTTAATAGAAAGTCTATTTTATTTTAACGAGAAACCAATAAAAGGTCTCTAAATAGGCCCTTCTAATCATATTACTATCATTATAACAATATTTTGTTATTTTTTTTTATTTTTTTTACATTTTCTTTGTGAATTTTTTACAAGGATTCAAATTTTAATGCCATTACGCATGTAAGCTTATTGTAGTTTTTGAACCTATAATTTTTTTTTTTTTTTTTTTTTTTTTTTTTTTTTTTTTTACATTTTCGTAACTAAAATTTTACAAGGAATTCACCAAATGTATTCCCGTTTTTACTGTAGCATTAATAGTTTTTGAGATACATATGACGGATATACTAAACGCTGACCATATATATATATATATATATATATATATATATATATATATATATATATCTAAATATAGATATGTATTATCTCTAATATATTATAGTATATATATATATATATATAATATATATATATATATATATATATTATATACATATATATATATATATATATTATATAATATATATATATATATATTATATATATATATACGCCAGTCTCATTACTTTCATTTCACTAAAACAGTAAATATAGATAAAAGTACTGTACATTCTTTAGCATTAAAAAATTAAATTTTTTCAAAACTCTTCTATTGATAAGATTCCCGATTGTTTTTTGAGTTCAGAAAAATTTTTTCTTCATTCGACAAACCCACGGAATTTAGGTTTGAAGTGGGGCTTAGCCAGCCCTTAAAGCCAAAATTCTGTGAATCTCGGCAATATGATTTACAAACATTTTTAAATTCTTCCCCTACCCTCTATAATGCCGGTGTTGCAACTGCGCAACACACAACCACAAATATATATATATATTATATATATATATATATATATATATATATATATACTATATATTATATATATATATATATATATATTATATATATATATATATATATATATATATATATATATATATATATATAATATATATATATTATATATATAATATATATATATATATATATAATATATATAAATTATGCTAGATGGAGAGATAGATAGATAGAGAGGGTAATAGTATAAAATCTAAAAAATGAGAATATTAAGGAAAAGTGAAATATTAAATGTCAAAAAAGGATAAATTTAAAAAATAAAAAAAAATGAAATATTAAATGTCAAAAAAGGATAAATTTAAATTTTCGAAATTGAAAAAAAAAAAAATTTAAATGAATTTTTTAAAATTTTAAATCTTCATAAAAAAAGATGCTAAGCAGAACGAATGAGAGACAGTAAAATTAAAGTAGGTAATTTGTAATATATATAAAAAAATATAATAAAAAAAAGTAAAGGAAAAAAAAATTAAAATGAAAAAAAAAATAAAAAAAATTAATACCGTTTTAAAAAAATTTTCAGTAGATTTTCGAAAAAAAAAAAAAAAAAAAAAACTTTTCCTTCAAAATCATTTGACTCTATTGGATCATTTTAAGTCATTTAAAGTCAAATCGAGTCCGAAATTGAATCCTTTTCTGATCCTTTTTCCTTCGTCTTTCCTTTCTTCAACAGGAACGATCCAGAAATATATTTCTATTTTCTCATTCTTCGCTGGGAGAAACTTTTTTTTTTTTTTTTTTTTTTTTTTTTTTTTTTTTTTTTTTTTTTTTTTTTTTTTTGGTCATGCTTAGGAAAAAAGGCAAGATAGTCAAAAAAATAGTTTGAGAAAAATGACAAGGGTAATAAATATGTTAAACATATAGACATACTATGCAAATTGATGGGAAAATATATAACTTTTTTAAAAAATATTTAAATGATGTAATAACTAAA
>JABUQX010052674.1:7500-10000 GCA_015478945.1 Trachelipus rathkii | reverse complement strand
TTCTGTTTAACTTTCACTCAAATCGTTCCATATCGGCTGTTATTCTGCTGATCCAGAAACTAGCAAGTGGTTTTCTCAGAGATTTGTCTTATAGACTCTATTCCTTCTTTTCATTAACGATCTTCTCAGTTCCTTGCTTAACTTTTTCTTTTTTTGGATCTTTATTAAACCAAGGAGCAATAACAAATTTTACCTTTAAAAAGTTGGTAAAACTAAGGAATACATTTTTTTTATTCAAGGGAAAAATCAGAAATAAGAGATTTTTTTTTATTTTAAATTAAATTTATGAAATTTCATAAAGTCGATTTTGTGTACTTTTTATTAGTTCTTAAATGAGATTTTTTTTCTCATTTTCAAAATTATTTTATTTTGTAGTTAAATCATTTTTTCATTAGATATTATTAATTCAATAAAAACTTAATAACAATTATCATGACTATATGCAGGGCAGGCTGGTGTGTATGCGTGGCAGACCGCTCGCTGAAGAACTCGCTCCAAATGAGCTCTGCGCGCGACCGGTACCGTGTAACAACTTACTCCCGCTGCGCGAGTAAGTTGTATATGTATATAATGCAAATATAACTATAGGAATTAACCGTGCTATAGATTAATAACTTTATACATTATCTTTTTTGTTTAATAGGAAAATTGAGAAAATTCGTAAAAATCCCTCAAATGAAATAATTCTCAGATAGCATTACCAATTTTTTTATTGATCCCTGTTAAATAAAGGGCCCTTTTTTATGAAGATGACTCGGAAAACTATTCTTCTGCTCAATTAAGATTTACTTCTTGGAAACAAACTGGTTATTTACATATTTGGATTATAGACTCTCATTAATTAGTTATAGGTGAGTTATGATATCAGCTATCCCCTAAAATCAGCATCAGTTTTCGTGTATGCGAAATCAAATGCGGATATTGAAAAAGGCGCGGATATTCGTGGATGTGGATGCTGCGGAGGATAAAATATTCGGTCCACCTCTAATTATTATTATTATTATTATTATTATTATTATTATTATTATTATTATTATTATTATTATTATTATTATTATTATTATTATTATTATTATTATTATTATTATTATTATTATTATTATTATTATTATTATTATTATTATTATTATTATTATTATTATTATTATTATTATTATTATTATTATTATATTATTATTATTATTATTAGTATTATATCATTATATTATATTTATTTATTATTACTCATTCATTATTATTATTATTATTATTATTATTATTATTATTATTATTATTATTATTATTATTATTATTGCAGAAGTATCACATTCATCCAACGTTAGCAGATCCTGTCCATCCGTAAATCCATCAATGTCAACCATAGCTCTGATTTCTCTTCTAATTTTGTTGGTCTCACCAAAATGAAACATTTTTCAAGACTTACTTTAATATTTTTTTTTAATAAATTTTTTATTTATTAACATTGTAAATGTCTTCATATCATGAAATAATTAGGATCTATATTTGCATGTTAGTAAATGGTAATCCATATAATATATATATTACAGATAGTATATATATATATATATATTAATATATAGTGATTATATATTATAGATATTATATATATATATATATATATAATATTATTAATATATATATTTATATATATGATATATATATATATAAATAGGTATTTATATGTATATATTTTAGAAGCTTGCAAGATGTAAAACCTTTCTTATATTCATGCTTTTTTTTTATATAATATTTTTATTTATATTATTAATTATATATATATTATATATATATATATATATATATATATATAATATTTATAATATATATATAAATATACTAAGTATAATATATATATATATATTATATATAATATATATATAGGAATTACTTTATACTTGATAAGTGTAGGTATTAATCACTATTAAAGAAAGGTTTTCATTAACAAATATAAATAATTTTTATCATTCAATACCTGATACCTACTATATATATATATAATATGATTATATAATATATATATATAGCTTATAATATACGTAATATATATATATATATATATATAATATATATAATTTAATATATATATATATATATATAATATATTTATGTATTATATATTATATATATATATATATATATAATATATATATATATATATATATAATATATATATATATAACATATATATATATATATACTTATATATATTATTACATATATAAATTAATATTATATATATATATTATATATATAGTGATAAATATATATAGATATATATATATATATATATAAGTATATACTATATATATATATATACTTTATATATATAATATATTAATAAAATATTATATATAATATATATATATATAGTATATATATATATATAGTATTATATAATATATTATATATATAATATAATATTATAATAATATATTATATATATAAATAGTATATATATATATATAATATATTATTAAATATTAAATATATATATATATAT
>JABUQX010052673.1:0-30975 GCA_015478945.1 Trachelipus rathkii | reverse complement strand
GCCTAAAATATTCAAATAAGCACTACACCGTGAGCAATATACGATAAAGTACTCTCACTCAAAGGATATGATCAACATCGTTCAAGATAAGTGTATCTTAATTAACGTTTTTTCCATTTAAGACAAAAGCCGTTATATATTATTTTATAAGTGTTCTAGAACTGTGAGAACCAGTTTATGTGTAGCAATGCTACAGATAGAAGTGTCAACACAAACAAAAGGATATAATACCAATATTGGAGGTAGCCCAAAGGATTTTAAATATTTAACACACGACGCGAACACCAACTTCTATTCCTCTTAGAAACCCACTTATTCTCTCATTACCCAGTTAAGAATTCTCACTAAACGTTTATCATTCGGATTAAACAAGCAGACACTTATTCTACCACATGCCATCACCAGATTCTGCGATCACATCTTTATTAACCCAATCAAAGCCATCGAGAACGAAAATAAAATGTGCTATTATGAATATGAACACGACTATCAAAAAATGACAAATCAAAACGAACCGACTTGCATTTATTTCGCCCATAAAATATAAATGAAAACATCATTTGGATACACGAAGCTCGTCTCGTGAAAATATCAATACAAAAGCAGAATGTTAGAGATAGCAGGAGATAAGTCTACAGTGTCAGTTTACAGTGAAAAATAAATATTCCACTGGTAAGTGATAATATAATTATAGAGCTATTACAACTAGAGTAATGAGATTCATTATCTCTCATTCAGCAACTCAGAAAAGTAAGTAGACAAAACAAGAATAAACCGAACCGCACAACGAAACCAAACAGTCCAGTTACATAAAGTTTGTATCTGGAGTTCTCAGTAGTATCAACAGACATGAACTACAACAAGATAACTAACTAACAACAATCAATAAAATAGAGCATAAAATAAACTAGTAAACAAAGAAATAGTGTCTTCAAATAGATATTACCATCTAAAAGAAAGTAATATGCATAACGTTAGCGTATTGTTTAATCACATTAAAATAAAGCTAAAACCCATTTAGCATTCGAACCAGAACTAAAAGAATATAATGTACGAATAAACATCTGAAACTCCTAACACACACATTACGCTAAATATAACAGTAGCTAACAATAATCAAAGTCCATCACTTGAACAAGCTGACTAAAGTAGCTCACAGCACAGCATATCATACAAACGTAACTAATTATTCACTCTCTTTTTCAAAGCATATCATCTAAAGACATAGATCAATGTAATTTTACAATTAACATTGGATTTTACGTAGCATTAGGAGATAATCATACAAAAACATAAGCAAATGAAAACAGACTGTTTTTAGGCTTATCTCTTTTAGACTACACCCTCCTTTCAGAAAAAATATTCAATATGAAACATGAAATAGATTTTATGCTTAACCATTTACATAAAGTGATGCAATAATTATAATTATTAAACAAACTGGTATAATCTGGCATTACAGGTAAGTCACAACAGAGGGATTGACAGCACTAGTTATAGAAGCTGAGGAGGCGAATAAGTTATAAATATATAAATCCAAGTGATGACACCGAGGGTAATTTACAAATAGAATAACAAATAACAAAAGTTATTAGAGAAGACCTAACAATATTCAACAAAAACTTAATTATATAATGAATTATAGGTGACTTTATTCTGGTTGGGGCGAACTGGTTAGATCGAATACACATAATTCTCATATATTTAACAAAAAAATTACCTTGGAAACCTGACCGTATGAAATTATACAAGTACAACAAAAGTACAAAATCTATTCAATAAGATACGCATCTTAGAACTATGAATTTGAACACTATCAATCATCAAAGTATCCACTCATATCGTAGATAGACATCATTTTGAACTATAGAAAAACGTAGACATTAGCAAATTCCTGGGGGCCAAACCTAAAATTACTCAACAAAATCTTAAAACCTAAAAGCCACAGTTTCTAAGCAAATTCATCGGTCCGTTAACAAATATGATTTACAAACTCATCATTTCTCTAGTAGAACAGTGTTAAAATTTTCACACAGTCATAGGGTACTTTAAAATAATGATACCTAACTTATGAAAAACAGCTTTCAATTAAGCCAAGAAGTATCTAAGCAAACACCACCTTCTGAGAGAAAACACCAATGAGGGATGCGGCACCTGAAAAGAGTGTAGAATTCCGAGAGAGGGTAATCACCGAATGTGTAAGATGGGATTACCCCTCGAAGGAGTGGTAAAGGCCATCAGCCCATCTCTGCCCCACCTTTCAGAAAATAATCAATTACAAAGAACTGTTAAGAATTTTGCAAAGCACAGACGACATCATTACAGATTCTTATTTATGATAGCACTGTAAGACTGTAAAGCCTACTTGGAGATCACCCAGAGAATGCTGAAGACCCAATCTCGGGTAACCGAAGGGGGATGTAAATAAGCAGTAAGGGAGCGCAGCCTAGGTGTGCACCTATGTAGAACGCTTCACACCCACCTTCAGGGTAACCCGAGAAGGAGTCTTCTGCATCCTCTCTGGAAGCGTAAAGATCTCCAAAGTAGCGGCTTACAAGCTTACAGTGCTATCAAATACGAAATCTGAGTATGATAGCAGCTTGACTCCAAAATCTACACATTTTTGAGAATTGATATTCATTCTGAAAGTGGGAAGAATTGAGCTGAAGGCTCATTACCTCTTCGAGGAAGGAATGCCACACTTACACCCTTCGGTAATCCCACCTCGGGAATTTCCACTCTTTCAAGGTGCGATCCCATTGGTATTCTTCAGGAGGTGTGATTTTTAATATCTGAGCTAATGAAGCTGTTTATTCATAAGTTAGTTACGTTATGTTAAATGTGATATTTCTTCCTCTTCTGTGAAATTAACACTATCATGCCGTATATGCTTATCTGAAAATGTACTTTGTTAAGCAGACAATAGTAGTAAGCTAGAAACGTGGGCTTAAGTTAGATTTTTGTTGAGTAATGTTAGGTTTGCCCAAAATTTTTTGCTAATTAAATAATTTATATTTCAATAGTTCAAAATAATGTATCTACGAAAATGAGTATACTTTGATGATGATAGGTCAATTTCATAAGTATCACGATGACAAAGGTATCTTTAGATAGAATCTGGTTAGCTTTGTGTACTAATGATAATGCTGACTGTAGATTATTCACTACGTAACGTAAGTTGGGTAAAAATATGAGAAATGTTATCGACATCTACAGTCACCACGCAACCCCAGAGAAAACCACTTAATCCAATTAATCAACATTAAGGTTTTCTAATTCGACAATAATGAAATAGGTTATACACCTAGACAAATTTTATTTATTATTGATGGAGCCATACCCCCCCCAGGTAGACTACACTTGACATTAGTAAAAATAACTAGCAAGCTCCCAATCATAGTACAGGCTGCTCAAAATCAGCCTCTGTAGTGATACGCGCTCTGCCCCAGACATTTACAGATGTTGGTATTTAATAAAAGCTATAAATACATTGCATACGCACTTATAAGTAAATGTTTTAAAAGACAATTAAAAATCCAATTTTCCAATAGTCTTCTATGGAACTTATTACCATAGAAAGGACAGGAGTGTAAGTCATAGCACAAGAAGAAGCCTAAAAATAAATTATCCGGTATTTACTAATGCTATAATGTTGTTATGGACAACTCTACAAAATGACTACGTAAATCCAATTTAATGTAAAAACCTTAAACTTGAAATATGTTAAGATATACTTTGCAACAAAGAACTGAACATAGAGATACATTTTGATCATGCGTGCTCACGGTTTACATTTATTGCTGTTAAAAGTCGATGAACTATCAATGATTAAATGTAGGTCTCCTTATCTCATAGCGACTAATGCTGTAGATATCAGAATTAGTATATGTGTACAGGTACCATTCTTATCTCCCGTAATGCTATGTGCATTTATTTCAATGTATGAGAAACAAATGAGCTAATTAAGGTCATATTTATTCGGTAGGCTGGGCATCAATAAAAGACATATACTTCATAACAATAATAGTACAAATTTATTGAGAGCTCTCATAAGTGTCTTGATTAGTTAATGTGTCTGGAATAGCTTTACTCTCTACTTAAGGAACTCTAATACCCTATTAAAATGACACTGATCAGCGGTTCGAGTTGAAGCGTTGGATATTCTTTGGCATAATTAACTTATCTTCTATGTGCTTGAAAAGAAAGAATCGTCATTACCTATAAGGGGTTATTTAGAATATGGAATACCATTTCAAGTCAGACATAGGCCTATTTTCCACATAATTATGACCATAACCAAGTTTTTATGGCTCAGTACACCTCCACGTCTTCCTCTAATTTTAGGTTACATCAGTGGTTTTATGTTGCATTCTCAATATTTAAGCCAATAACCAAATAGCGGTCAACCCCGTCTTCATTGCTACAAAATGAAAATATTTCTGCCAAAAGGGATGAGACAGAATATTAGACCTTTATAATCGTCTGTGTTGCATGGGAATTATCAAGATATCGACATCGCTGCATGCAACCATGCGGATAAACCGAGCGCATAGTGTAAATGTATCATCGAGAATATAGTCATTAAGATGAACTATCATATCGAATACAAAACACTAAGTCCGGAAATATCTAACATAGCAGAAATAAAGTGGTGCTGTACTAAATCGATCGCCTAAGAGACAATATGTAAAAACGCTTCTGATGTAACAGCCGAATAGTTAGGAAACCGTCGCGATTTGTGACAACTTCTATCGTACACAAAATAATATGTTCTCCAGACACAAGTATACGAAACCTTGGAGTTTGAGCACATTCTGTAATACGAAATGACTCCACATATACAACATCTCATTATAACATATAATAACATCAACTTATGACACTAAAATACGTATAGCTCCAGGAATATATTCATATGAATACTCTACACAGAAACATCGGCTATATCCGCATATTAAATGCAAAACACAGAAAACTTAATAAACTATCAGCCAAGGAAAAGAGTTTACATTCTCTCTTATATGAGAGAAATGAGTGCTCGCTAGACCGACATAGCGAAAAATGCTTTAGTACCGCATGAAAGCATTATACTTACTCCTTTCAAAGGTGCTTGAATTCTTTAAAGATAGAGATATATAGAACGCTACCCACAACTTAATTCCTATGTTCTTATTAGATGAAATTATAATATTTAAATAAAACCGTATAGTAATCTCCTCACCTCGTATTTAATCAAGAACGTGTAAAATTCATACCCTAACCCCTTTTCAATGAAACTGTAATATGTTAAAATGGAATAAAATAAATGCAACTGGTACTACTTCCCTCTTATGTCCGAAGCTTTATTTACTCTTTTATATTTCTGTACACTAATACTGGACCTTCTCTCCGAAGCAGTATTTATTCTGTTATATATCGTTCTGTACATCTAATACTAACTCTTCTCTCTGAAGCAGTTTTATTTTGTTATATTTCTGTACCCTAATTCTCCTTCTGCCCCACTTATATTCACCATTATTACAATTATCAGAACATCAGCATATTAATAATTACATGCAAACTCTGGAACATTATTCCTTCACCGGATTGAAATCTTATTCATTGCACGATATTAACATTGTAATATTAGAGAACATGCAGATTATAAACAATGTGTGAAATAAAGTTAAGTATAATCCTTGATGATCACTATACATTCCTAGTTTACATTTAACTGATCTATATTGATAGAGTAGCTAATAACTATGATAATGTACAGTAATCCTGTAGCAAGCATTGTCTGATACTAGTTCAATGACGCTTCAAAATAATAGCCTAGTAATGCTTAGATAATGAACTTGTTCCTCACCACAGATGTAGGGTACGGTTAGTATCGTTCAAATTATGACTAGAGCAATAATGCTATGTAAATAAAAATAAGAAATAGGTTACTTATTTTATGCGGTAAGCACGTGCTCCTAAGTTACTTACGTTGAAAGTAATTGGATACGCTCTTCCCTGTTAAATGTTGACTTTGGCTTATAATTCTTGAATAAAAAGTAGTATACGTCTACATCTGTCTCTAATTGCATTTGTATCAAATTTTTTGTGGATTGTATTTTTCATAAAGGGAATGTGTTCCATTCTTTTCCTTTAGAGCCCTCACACTATGTTAAAGGTTATACCATATTTTTAATTTCTACTATTTTATTACTTGGTGTTTGTATGGTTACAGGAGCTATTCTATATGCTTAAAGCCAAGCTTTTTACTTCGTTCGTGCAAATGTTCTAGTAGGGTGAGTAATGAATCCGCAATTTTGTATCCCAATGTTCGTGATAAATTTTTGGTAAACATAGTGCAATGCTGGCAGAGGCTGATGCGCCCGGAAGTGGTGCTAACTAAAAACTTAATATTGATTAAAGCTATTAAAGTCCTTTATTGTAATAGAAACACGCTACCTTGTCGATGTTATGCTAGTTACTTTACTGTTTGTTAGTGTAAACTTGTTGACGTAACCGTTATACTCCTCCAAAGAAGTTTAAGATTAAGCTTGCTTCGAAGAGTTTGAGTCAATGGTAAAGAAGATTAATAATTTCCGCCAGTAGCTGATCACACCGTATGATTGCTAAGTAAGTTTTAAAGTAATGAATTTTTATTGAAAAGGACAACTATTAAGTTTCTTGAACTTAGCGTTCAAGGAAAATAACACCTTAACCTTAACTGCTTTTGTCCCCATACCAAAAGAAAGCTCTAGCGATGTACATATTTATAATTGATTGTTCGCTTTTATGCCCACGAACCATGTATCGCTATCGCTCAAATAATGTGACCCTTATATCACTAGATCTATCATCTATATGATTACAAAGAGTCGTATGTGAGGATGAGGAAAGGTTAGGGTGGTGTGATGTCGATCAGTTGAGGATTAGTTACGCTGTAGTCGCGTATTTTTTAAAGATCAAATGCTATTCTTAATAAAACATATTTTATTTAATAGTCTCTAGAAGTCAATCCATTCAGTCATCTAACGAATATCGTATGAAACATGTGATGTTATGATGTGTTTGAGATCAAGCTATTGCGTGAGGAATGTAAGAAATGAGTCCTATTGATATATTAGTCGAATACTTTCTTGTCTACACACTTCTTGTGGAATAGACCGTAAATGTGTTATAAAACCGTAACAGATGAGCAAATTCCTATTAGTGAAATGTTACATTATGAAGAAGTGTTGTTTATAGGAAGAGTCATTTAAAATCTTTTAAACACTTTATATATTTATATAATCTTCTTTTAGAACGGTATTATTCTAAATAACCCCCTAATAGTCTCCATTTTGATTTGATCTTTTTATAAATTATACAATCACTATGACATGAGACATGCACGCACCTCAACATTGATAATAATATCATCTGTACCTAAATCTAGAACTCAAGTTTATCTAGAGAATTTAAAGAAACCATTTGCTCAACTCGCGAGTGTTGGTATGCTCGACCACATCCCCACCCTGCTGTGACACTTACTCTTATTAATCTCTACAAATCAGGTCTCTAAACCATCATTTCATCTAAGATAAAGTCAGTAAAATTATTACACTTTATTTTTTTCAGTATCAGCATGTTCTTATATCTCCTCTGTCTTTCCTTGATATCATCTTCTAAATAACTTCTTCTCAGTGATCCCACTTCTATCTCTCTGCACAGTAACCTCGTCATGAGTTTATTCATTGAGACAATAGTCACACACACCACCATCAAAAACTGAGTGAAGCTCCATAGTACTCTCACCCTAGCAACGACGATACTACTCTTCTCCAGTCTCTTATCTCGAGCATCTCTCTAAACGGACCTGCCAATAAAAACCCTATAAGTGACTCAGCAAACAACCCTCGTCAAATAGATATGAGTTATTAAATGAGCAATAGAACATGCTTTGTAAATTACATTAGCTAACACTCGCAGATCTGGCCTATAACACTCATGCAAACGTGTCTTCGCCCTCCGAGAAGCTCATCTAAACTACTCACATTGGTAAATCCCCCCTCATTATATAGCTAAACACTTTTCTACTCGTAATTTAAACAAACCTCATATCTTCTGAAGATATCAGAGTCTTCTCTAACAACATATAATCTTGATCAATTTCACAACACACAAACACTCTTTCAGATGCATTCATTATCAACTGTACTCTAAAATGAGGTTGGACGCATCTTTCTCGCACTTTCCTTACGTGTTGCAAAGTAATCCTAGCAAGTATCATCTTGTACTGAAATATACTTTTGATCTCTCTATCCTATATACTCCACGAGCTAAGATCTCTATTATCGCTGTCACTCCACCACTCTAAATTCAATCGGCCTTATACCATAATAACTCATCACAAACTTCGTATTAACATTTACTAAAAGATTCGGAAGTACGAATGAATAGTCACAACATGTGCCATTAACGTCTGTACGAGAGGTTCCACGAAACCACCCAATGAGAGCAGTAGCACTCACGATATATATACCCACCTTCGAGCCCAATCCTGCTCCCAGTGAAATCCTACCGTAAGTAGCACCTGAGCGCACCGTAGAAGATAACTCGAATATCCTGTTAAACTTTGTGGAACCAGCGTTTGTGACACCAACAAAAATTTCAGAATTTCTCCTCGAGCCAACTTTTCTTGATATATTCTTACTTAAAAAACTCAAAATATTAAATAAAGATAAAATGGAATGTAAATCCAGACCGATATGTATTCGATCCTAGGGTATGAAAAACATTTAGCACTCTGCTGACGACTCCTTCATAACACTTCTTTAATACTCTATCTCTATCTACTGACATTACGATCTATTCATGGTGTACGAGTAGGAATTCTCAATTGTAATCTAACAGTTTTAACCTTTTCTATCGCATATAGACATATTTATGAAAACTATCAATCTTATTCTTGAGTGTTGAATATAAGGTAAGACACATGGACGTCAAAAAATAACAGATACGCTCATATATCTAGTATCACTTATAACGGTAAACGAGAAGTACCAAGGCTAGAACCAACACCTAATTACACTTATTAGAATTATCTTATCGTACAGAGATCTATGAATATATTAAATCTGATTATATTCGACTATAATCCCCCACTTAGTATCGTACATATTTAATATTACTTCATAAGTTCGACCGTGGTCCACTATATATTCCCTTAATAATCGTAAAATACGTTGTGGATCAGTTGTATCACAGAAATGTTCGCACAACATCTATGTCTAAGTCATAATGATTTAATACATCGATCTTTATACCCACATTCACTAATATCAGTGTGAGAAGCTTAGTCGACTCTATCATTTACGAGACTATAATTTAATCATCATATACACGGAATTATCATTACTGAAATCCTCGAAAATAATTCACCTCTTAAAGTTAAGCACACACTTGGTATTGCAACAGAACTGTTTAAAATCACAACTCACATATCTCAACGACAATAATTTGCTCATACCACCCATGCCACTTCTGATTCACTCGAACCATACGTCCTTGCATAACAGCCAATCCATTTTACTTGAATTTTATACTACCTATGCTTTAATACGAAAACGTCATATCTCAGAGAAACATTAATACATCAACATAGAAATTATATCTAACATATTCAGCAATTCTACGTTCCAGTTAATAATCTGTTGGAACGAGGGTGAAGAGAGATCTCTCCATCTAACGGTGGATCCCAGCGCTGCAAATTTTCTTATTACAACTCGTAAGCGTACTCACAATCATCATACTAAACTCATTCCCTGTAACTTAAATTGTTATATGCTCCACGATAACGATTAAAGAGTTTGAAGATAACGAAGAGACTAAAATCAGACTCTCTACCTTCACGATCAAGGAGAGGGAAACCTCCAGCACGTAAATCCAGAAGAAAATACTAGTCTCCAGACACCAGCGTGATCACAAATATTTCGCTGGAGCGAGTATTAAATAACTCACCATATATACAGAGATCTCAGTATATTCAGACACTCCAGATATATCGAATTAATACTCTCGAATAACAGTACTATCTTCACTTTAATAGAATAATACAATAGATTAAAACGTTGATTATTTGTTAGATATAGAGCCACACATCCGCTCTGACATATCAGCTTCTGTGCTCGTCTATGATCAAGAATATACCTGTAATCTTCTCTGTAGATCACTCTACCAAAGAAGTGCCATGTCGCCATAAGCCTTACGTTGAGCACATAAACTGACTCCAGTACTGAATCTGATAAGCAACTAAGGCTTAAAGCAGAATATACGTGAAGTACACACAGACCACATATATACTGAGCCGAGTATCTCCATCCGTGCATAAATAGCACTGCATACAAACTATATTAATACTATCTAATTCACTGATCATTTCGTGAGGTATGTAAGCCGACGTATATAACTAATGTTGTTAAAAATAGTAATTCAGACTCCTCTCAATCTTCGCCCATATGGTCTCTTCTCTCCTCTAAGAGTCTTTGCTATCAGATACCCAATAACTGATTAATTAACATTTTTATTAATTCTTATCATATCTAACACGCCCTTAAAATTAATACACCAGAATAATATAACTATTTTACTATTTATTAATTTAATAATACATATCTTCCAAATATCATATATTAAAAAATTAATTTATAGATAATTTTGCCAAATATTACTTATTTTAAAATAAAATGTAAACCAACTGACTGCAAACAGACTATTGAATTATTCTTTAATATAAATGATATTATTTCAAAATCTTTATACTTCACTATTCATAAATACTCTTTAGACATCTATTACACAAACATATTAATCTCCATAGCCATGGACGGGCAGCAAACGCGCTTATTATACAGACAAATAAATCCACTACTCCACCCACTCTCCAGATATAATCATAATAAATTCATCAAGCCCTCATCTAATCGTTTTCTATAATTGAATATCTTGAAATATATCTAAATTTCTTACTAATCTTCAATAAATATCTGTTTCATATAAGCACTCAATTTCCTTTACTGTAGAGCGCGTCGAAACCTCTGTGTGATAAGAATGCAACCTTCCTAAAAAATAAAACTTATTAATAATAAAAAGGTAGATGAATATTAATAATAATATAATATAGACCATTCATTATACTTAACCTTCTAATATAGTGTTATTTAACAATATTAACTCTGTTCATCCCTTAAATAATAATAATCTTATATTTTGATCCTATATATCTCTTCATAGTGACATAAATCATAAAATGATCAAGAATCTAATATCCATATACTAATATCTTTGATAGAATACTTATCTTAATTTATATATAAGGCCATTTACCAATGTTCTGTAGTATATAAATCTATATATAATAATTATAACATTTATCCTCATCCGTAATAAAGTACAAGAAATATTTACTAGATTTGTAGTATATATGTTATAAAACCAATAAATATTTTTTTTAATTATATCAATGTTAGTATCTAATATTTATAGTAAGTTAAAACATATATACTAATTTTATAATAAATTAATTTATTATAATTTAACATATATACCTAATAGTATTCTCATAGCTAATAATTAAAACCATTAAAACGTTATAACCTAAGTTATATATAAATCTAAATCCAATTATGTTTATTAATATCAACTTTATTATCTACCATATAATAGCTAATTTAAACGACTATACTATACAGGAATATATATAAATAGTGCTATTAGTAGTAAGATACTTTATCTTTAATGTCTGATAAAAGGTTATTTTTATCATTACTTATGCCTCATAATCTTTAGACTCTACTCTTTATAATCTATATATTTTCTAAAATTATCAACAGAGGAATTGAGCTTGCTGGTGAGGGATTTGAACCATCTTGCTCTTTGCTACTATCTTTTTCTTACTTAAAGTCAAGAATAATTATATTAACATATTTATATTAAGTTTCTAACATTTTTCTAACATTTTTTACTTAGTCTTAAACAAATATTAAAAATCTATACTTATAAATATATATTATTGATACCGGTATAAAAAGTAACTATAATAGCGATATAAAATCATTTATATTTATATGGCTGAAATAAAAGATAATCTACTCACTTTAAATTAAAAATTATCAATATTATAATTCTTTCATTATTCTGAGGAATACGTATACATTCTAATATTTGTAAAAGAAATCCAAAAAAAGTACTAATTATCCTCATCGCTTATTATTGATACCTTTTCACTAATGTGACACAATTCAAAAAGAATGCAGAAAAACTGTGTAATAATTATATTAAAATTATTATTAACTATATACTTTAGTAACTAACTAAAATATATATTTGAATTTATTGGTCATTATATTATATATATATCCATATGATTATCATATTAAAATATATTTATATATCTTACTTTATACCTAAAAAAACAGATATCTAATTTTTTTATATACGAGGTGACCTTTAGTTGCCCCATTAGTGACTTTATATTTTATCACTTATATAATTGCTTATTGTGTGTTGGTGGTGTGACTATCAGTCATATTTACGACAGGTCTAAAGGGTGGTATTTCAGTATTCTTGTGAGCCTTTGGTAGGCCATAGAGATTAAATGCGGTTGGTAGGATGAATCTTATATAAGCTTACCTTTTTATTATTCCTTTTATTGACCGTGATCACACATCAACTTTATATATATATCTTCCAACAAATAATGAGTGAATGTATAGGAAGTTTTTAATATCTCTATATGTATAAATAGCTATCTAAATCACACAGTAGAGTTCAATATATCTAATTAGGTACATTTATATATATTTATTTTATCTATCAAGTAAATTTAAATATAAAATATTAAATTAATAAACAATAGAAATATATATAACATCCAATATACTTCAACTCTGAATCATAGTATTATACATTCATTTAGAATTTACTACTTTGCTCTAAGCTAGTGCTATAGGCCTGTTAATATATATTTGAGAGCAAATAATCTTTGTTTCATATGATCCATGAGAATGTATATTTCTTACATGATATTCTATTAATAACTATAAATATATTATCTCTATTATATATTATATCATATATTATTATTACTCTTACAATATATTATTATTTCTTCATTTACACTTATTTATAATAACTCTTATTATATATATATAATTATGAGTAATAATATATATACCATATATTTCATTATTATACACATATAATAACTAATTCATTTTATATTATGTTATAATAAATGAATTCTTATATAAACCCCTAGTCATAAATAAACACTTTAAAGATTGTCTGGTAATTCAAACATGTATCCATTTATTATATTCATAGAAAGTACAATACTAGTTGTTGGACAAATAGGACCTTTATTAAGTATGGCCATCTCACTCTATACTTATGTTATTTATATATAATTAAATTATAAGCAACTTCATTACCTATTATAATATATTTAAGATATTACACTTAGAATAATTCATTAATATTGTTTCTCTCATTATTAAAGTATTTAGCATAAAGGCAGATTTAAATATTAGTAAGCTCAATTCATCCTATAGGATTTTAGCAAAAAGTATACTATGACTAAACGAAATGTAGATAATTCCAATATATATTGTATCTAATTATTATATTAAACTACTTTAGTTTGGTAAATATATTAAAATTACATATATATCTATTATTACATATATTTGTACAAAATTATAATAACTCCCGTCATGTTTACCCTTATATTAGTCACTGTCAAGTTTTTTAATATTAATGCTTCGACTACGATATGTAACTAGCTTGGATCCGGTCAACTCTATCCTGTTCGCCAACATAAAGTGCTACTTTATTGGGCTGAGATCATTTTAAAGAAAATTTTTCGATTGCAGCGATCGCATTTTTTTTTCTTTATTTAATTTTAATATTACTCCACATCTCTTGAACATCATCATTATAATCAACAAAAACTCATCTGAATATATAAATTTAAATATAATTTAAGTCCCCTCATTTATATAGCCTTGGTGCTACTTTTTATTATAATATATAAATCAGCTTTTAAACTCAAAAGTATAACATTTGGTCATGGAACCGCACTGACACCTCAAAAGATACAAAGCATGGTCTCCGTTTATATCATATCCCGGAGGAGGGGATATTACTAGTCCCCACAGGTAACATCTCTAAACCTGAATTCCAAAAGTCCAGAACCCTCTGACTCTCTTCCATATTCTGCGAATTTATACCTTTTGTAGTCATCAATTATTTAAAGTAATAGCCTAAATGTTTTCGAAGCTCAAAATTATCTATTTCGGTGTATAACTTAATAATTATTTTACGATCAGTAAAGAGATAGAATCTTGATATCACAGCATAAGATGGCAGAAGAGATCGCAGTGTCCTCTGCAGAGCACTATCCGTTGAGGATTAATAGACTAATACCACCCTCTAGACTGTGGCTCTCATTCGACACTATCTCAACATGCACATCTTATATATAGATTTTCGTTGTCTCTCTAACCACTGTTCTATCTCTCTATCTATTAGTTACTCTGTTAGCTACCGTCTATACCTTGCGTATTGTAATACCTGACCCCTTCTGTCCCCTCTATCCTGTGTCTTTTATCCCCTTATATTAATTTAATATTATTCGTATTGATTTTCCATATGAATAAAGCGAATAAAAAATAATAAAACTATACGATATAAAATATTAAATCACATAATATTAATCTACACGCTATTCCAATCTAAATTATAACTTTTATACACAACTTAGAAAGATATCTCCACTTCGTCAACTCTATTACATACTGTGAGCACATAACAAAAAAATATCATAAACTGAGAAAGAGATGCTTATTTTTCAACCACCAAATAAAATACAGAATATACTTCAGTATCATATAAGTATTACCATGTAATAACTATTTATATTATTATATTTTGCTAACTATTTGTATAACTTATTGTCAATCGATTGACATCATTACCTCAATTGTGACAGCCTTGTTTCTCATCCGAACTCTATTAGAAGAACTTGTCAGCAAACTTTCATTCATGGATATTACTCGGACGAATATGTGAATTTATTAATAAGAATCGATTAAAAAATTTTCTAATAAATAAAGAAAAATAACCAAACTATAAATATAATAAAAATAGTACAAATAACTAATGCTTAAAAAATTAAATCATAATAAATTTATACATAGTCATGCTCTTCCCATAAATTAACATAAAAATATAATATTTTCATATACCAAAAAATATCTATATGGTTCGACTTTAGTTATTTGTCCTTTTGTCTTATTCTATTAACAATCATAGATGTTACTATATTTATTTTAATACACATAACTTCATCGAATATAGTATAAAATACATAAAATATAACTATTACCTCCTAATTACTGAGCTATTTTGGATCAGAAGTGGCTGAATTAGTGTGGATTAGATTAATTACTCAAATGTAGGACTGCTGCTCATGCAATTAAAGTTGCTCCAAATTGTCACTGCTAATCATATACTGAAAAATTCTCATACTTAGATTTACTTTTGAATCTCAGCTTTGTATCAGTTTTTCTTGATTCTAGAATTTTCTTCTGGTCTTGTATCTCAATATTAGAATTAAAATTCAATGCTAGTACCACCTTTAATATGTATCTAAACCCTTTTTGAAATTAACGAATTAACTTGAATTGAATATAATAATTACTAATAGGTCTTCAAATTTTTCTGACTGAGTGGGTTCAATTCTTTTTAGCTTGCTTATTCTTTGGTTTACTTAGGTTCAAGGAGCCGACAGTTTTGGGTGCTTTTCAACAGGCTTTTGTATGAAGATCTTCAAAACTATTCATTACTCTTTATTTGTGCGTCCTTGAGGCCGTTGTCACATGATGCTGGGTCTCGTATGGTCTGATGGTGTGGCCCAGGGCAATTAGGCCCCAGGCAAGGTGCTGTCACGCGGTGATCGCACGCATATGTTAGTTTACGTTTACTGTTGTTTAGGTGCAGATCTTTGTTAATGGTTACCAGGTTTATTGCTCGTAGTTGTGTAGGTTTGTGAATATGTACCATTATGATTACAAGATTTAGGGTACGGTATAAAATTGACAAATTTTTACTAAAAAACAATATGTCTTGAAAATCAATAGATCAATAGAAATAATAGATCAATAGATTAAAAGTAGAATCAATAGGGCAATAGATCAATGGAATCACGGAAATGGGACAATTATGAGGGTGGGTCTTGGGTTGGTGTTGATTATACTGAATGTTACTGTTTTAGTGTATGTAAAACAAAATGACAATTTTAGTCAAAAAATTATGTACCATGAATAACAATTAGATATCAATAGAATCAATAGGATTTCATGGTTGAATAGAGAGGGTAGGTTGAGGTGGTTTGATTTACTATATAACTTGATTATAGGGTAAATGTAAAAACATAGACAATTTTAGAAAAAATATGACAGGAATACGGAGATAAATAAAAGAACAGATAAACTGAGTTGTAGAATGACAAGGGAGACAAAGATAAAGTCTGGAATTAAAGAAACGCGCTATTAATTAATTTTACGAATATTACTGATTTTGACTGATTTAGGTATGTAAAAAAAAGTAAATTTGTAAAGTTAATAAACAAAAAAAGATTAAGAAATTTTATTTAATATATTTAATTTAATTTATATTTATTATTTAATTATATATTAGCCCATATATCCCTTATTTATTCTTGATGAAGTTCTGAGAAACGGCGATTATCTCGAAAAATCTACCCAAGACCCAAATAAAACAATATTAAGAACAATTATCATCATTAACAACACAATATTAACTATCACCTCTGACCACCAGCACCGAGAGCCGCACACCGAAGGTGGAGAGCACATTTATGTTCCAGTTCACCTACCTTACTTCACAATTGTTCCAATCTTTTATTCAATCTTCATCCTTCTTGTTCTCCTATCGCCTCCTCTTAGTTTTTGCGAAATCTGAATCGTATTTTTATTTCCAGTTAAGAAGAGGCCCCTACGGAGAGGGGGCACAAACTTATGACTACCCACCTACCGGTCATATAAATATAAATCTTGATCCATTCTTTAAAGTCTAGTTGAAAGTGTGTGGTTGTGAGTTAATGGCGGCGAAATTAAATATTAAAAAGGACGACCAAAACATTGAATTGTATAAATAACGAACTGGTTATATTAACTACAAAGGCAGGCACCGTGGCCAGTCCCGTCCGAGAACCGAAATGAGCACAAGAAAACCACCCTGCCTCAGATTCACGTAACCGGAAATACTAACTACTTCTGAGAAAAAAATTCCTTACCGCTAAACACAAAATTTTCACAATAATATACGAAGACCAATTTAATTTTAAAAAGAGCGAGGTAGAAGGGTCCAACCCTTCGAAGGGGGACCCAACGGGGACGTATTCCGTAAAATAACAGCAAGGAACTCACGTCTACCATGGCATAACCACCCTCCAAATCTCCTTAGCGCGCGTATTACGTATAAGTCGGAGTCGGAGACGCGTAGACAGCGTGTTCGGACGTCAAAATCGCCGGTATTCGAGAGACCGGCCAAAGAAAGCATGCGCCACGAAACAAGGCAATCCGCGCGAGGGTAATATGACAGAGAATCAGACAGATGCCTTTATACCCAAAACAATTCCTTTTACAGGAATCGTTTTTCGACTCAGAATCGATTCTATTCGTAATACACGAAAATTATTTTTAAAAGTGAATTATATTAATAATTGAATATTATATATTAATAATAATAAGTAAATTAATAAATAAAATATATAATGAATAATAATAATGAACAAAATAAATAATTAAATTAATAATAAATAGATAATAGATAATAATTAAAATAAATAATATATAATAAATTAAATAAATTGTGCGTGTGTGTAGAAATGAGTGCAAACGCTACACGAAAAGACTGAAACGTAATCATCGAATCTAATGACGAGATTTTACGTCAACCACGCTTTGAGACCACTAACTCTTCTATAAAGGCCTAATCTTCGGTAAACGCTCAGGATCCCGCGAACAACAAGGGCGTAAAGGCCGCAATATCAGCGTTTCGACCCTCGGGGGCGACCCCCCTTTATCATACATCTTAGAGACTTAGACACAATACCCGTATACCCTGATTGTAGGTCTTAACCCAATAGCAGAATATAGAATGATATTACCCAAAGTTTCAGACGGGCAATAAATCTCTGATTTCCTGTCATATCGAAAGTAAGGGTACGTAGGCAAAAATTCGACCAGTAATGGCCAGTCATAACTACTCACCCATATTATGATGATAGACACATTATCAATAATTATCATCTGACAAAGAGAAATAACTCTACTAAGGTATAGACGAAAAAAATGAGATAGTTAAGTCAACTCTTACCTTCATCTTTGTTTTAGTCATCACGGTGTTAATTAATTAAAGATTATTATTATAATTATTAATAAAATTGATTAATTAATAGTTTCGTATGATAGTATGTTAGGGTATAAAAATATATTTAGACATATATATCTACCATCCAAATTAAAATTTATATATAATATATATAAGTTTAAAAATGCTAAAATTTATTCTAAGAATAACTAAATTATATCCTTAATAAATATCAAATATATAATAGTAATAATAAATTTTTTAATATTATTAATATTTTGGATACATTTATTATTATAATTTAATCCGCAAATTCTTGAGATAGGTTGGGTTAAATTATATTGATTGCCCACCTGTTTGACCATTGTAATTAACAATAGTTCCCACGTGACTATCATATTCGTATTTTTCCCCAACATCGTTTTACGTTTGGAAATAAATATTAATATAAGCGGAACAAAGGACGTTGGCTCTCGGGATTGAGGTAAATGTAGTAAGAATTAAATAATATATAGAAATGTTTTCATAATAATAATCTATATATAGCTCATTTATTAAAATCATTTTGTAAATATTAAAAAAATCGTTCTTATATTAAATAAGCTCTACCTATTTATTTACTGATAATAAATTTTTCATAATTATTTGAAAATATCAGTGAGCTTGAATTAAAATTAAAAGAAAAATAAAGTTATATATGTAATCGAATTCCACAGATGAGAATTATGTTATCTATAGTATAAATAAGACTTATTCTATTAAGATAGGTCTTAAAGTTTGTTCTATTATTTTCTTATGAGAGATATCTTTTTACTTCAGCTGTAGTTATAACCGTTAAATAGAAGAAGAATTAAATATTTGAGATACAAATTGGGATTCACTTAAGAATCAATGATGTTATGATAAACTATTATTATTTCATCATTCATGCCTTCTAAAAATATAACTTCGAAGTCACACCCATTTTCAGTAATTGTTGCTGGGCGTAAAGAGATACATCCATATCCCACCACTTTCTAATTCCAAGAGCTGTGCGCTGGTTGAATAATGAGGTGCTAGAACCTCTCTGTTACATGTACATTATGGTTCAGAAGCCTCGTCTTGGTCCTCCGGGTAACCAATGAATTATAAGGGGAAAGCCGTACCGGTTTTTAATTAAGGTTTACGCGACAGGCTGCAATGAACATATTGTAAGCCACACTTAGAAAAATCTTGAAGCCAGCAAAGATTTTACAAAATTCTTTAAATAACATATATTCTGAAGAGGTAAATTAAAAAAAAAATCGTTGTTACAGATTCACGAAGCTTATGCAAGGACATTTTCTGTCTCATTTGGTATCTTGAATTCTTCCTTTTCTATTCTCGCTGCTCAGTCATTAAAAATTCATTACATATTTTCCATTTTTAAAATTAAATTTTTATATTACTATAAAAAAAAAATAACGAGAACATGATATAGGTAAGCAAAAGTATTATATATATGTGTAAAATTTGGAAAAGACTGTTATCTGCTATAGATGTGTAGTGTAATAATAAGTAATGACATAATATTACGAAACAAGTGAATTTTAAATAAATAATAAAAATATTTAGGTTCTATATAAGCGTCAATAACCTACGTGAAGAATATGGCCTGAAAATGTGGGAAAGTTAAAATAATAGAAAAAATAAGATATAAACAAATTATTGCAATTTAAGGGTAACAATTATAATTAAAATCTCAAAGTCCAAAAACATATGTAATTTTCATGGGATATTAAAATTTACGATAAAGCTGTTCCCTCTTTCGTAACTATCTATAATTATCGACTACAACCCTAGTATATACATATTATATTAATTGAACTAGGAATGCAGTCAGCTAAAATGCTAAAAATACTCGAATTAAGAATATCTGATCCTTCCAGATAATATCACGTGAAAAACAAGTACCTAAGATCTAAAGGACAATCGAAGGGTAGAGTTGCTCGTGTCAACACAGAGGGAACCCATTCATCTTAAGAGAAAACAGAATGCTTTCGAAATTAAAGAGACGGAAGAAAATGTATACCATATTAAACTCACCTCATGTGAACGATTAACAAGATGACCCCTATACCAAATAAAGCGAGGCGTCACAAAAATAAGACCCGCCTATCGACTTGAGCTAGAATCTCTCCTTCAGTGTAGAGAGATAGAGTCTAAAACATATTTAGGGATGGACCAGATCATACGAATGCGACTGCTAAAATGCATATCTTTTAGGATATATAAGAATATAAATGAATAATCTTCACGTATTCATGGAATTTATCGTATGAAGGGACGAGTATATGACATAAATGACTATATTCACAAAGCGAATAATTCTGCGAGTCTGTATATTAATCATGAAACTAACGAATGCACATTCTTATTACAATGCAATAAGCTTATTATATAATCCAATTTACTCTTATATATAATCAACATCTCACAATTTGCCAAGATAAGAGTTTAAATAAATTCACGTAAGATCAAATAAAATCAGAGTTAACTGCCAACGTTATTCTTTCAAATAAATGTCCGTCTTCCTTCAGCTAAAAAGTAGAGGGTATGATTCAGGAGTTATTTATCATACACGTAAAGAGTAATAATTACCATTTACAAAATATATATTATTTTGAAAAGAATTAAATTAACAACAACAATGAAAATCTTATAAAATTTCTCAAGCTTTTACTTATATAGGCGGGGGTCTGTATATGTCAAACCCTAACTTTATTGAGTAAAAAAACAAAAAATTTACTTTTAATTATTGATTATGCAGTAGCCTTAATGGACCGGAATCCGTCAATGTGAACATAGAACGGATACATGTACTAAATTTCTTAAATGTTTTTTTTAAGATATAGGAAAAGGATTTTTTTTAGCGAATAAAGAGCTAAAACGAAAAAAGAATACAGATTTTCAAGGAAATTTTCTTTAAATTTAACTTTCCAAATAGAACAGAACAAATGTGTTTTTTTTTATCTTTTATATCTGAACAATAGAAATTACTTCACTGAATAAAACCAAGAGGATGTGATTGAGAAAATATGTCAATGTAATTCATATAAATGAGAATATGAGCCGGAGCCGGAGCCATGAAGTTTAACATTTTTGTAGGAGACGGAGAAATTGTTTAGTTTTCAATTGAGAATTATTTTTGCAAGTGCAAATAATTCTGCCCAATGTCGGAACAGAACAATTTTTGAAATGGATCTGTAGTAAATACCGGGACCCAGCCGGAGCCTGGAAAGCCGGTGCCGGAGGCCGGAGCCGGAAGCCGGAGCCGCAACCAACATTTTTTATTCAAAATAATTTTTTCATATGTATGAAATATTATTTTAACCCGAATTCACCGCTGAACAATTTTAATTGGGATCCGGAGCCAGAGTCAGAGCCGGAGTCAGAGTCGGCTATAAAGTCGCGAGTCGGAGCCGGAGAAAAAAGTTTACAATAATTTTTTATCAAAAAAATTTATTTAAAAAAACTTTTTTTTTAGAGGGAAGGTGTTAGATTGAGCTGAATGTCAGTGAAAGATAAATAATAAAATTTTTAATAAATAATTTGAACCGGAGCCTGGAGCCGCAGAGCTCGGAAGCCGGTAGACAAAGAGCAAAAGTATACATTTTTCTTAACAATAACTTTTTTTTTTTCAAGTGAAATTAGGCAGTTTATTTCTTAACTGGCTTCACTACCGGAAAAAATAATTTTTTATTAATCCCCCCGGGGGGCCCAACCCCCCCTCCAGTAATCAAAATTTTTAATCTTGAACAATTTTTTAAATAGGATCAGGAGCAGAGTCTAGAGCCCATATTCCTGGAGTTCCAGGCCCGAACACAAACTTAGAAAAAATAAAGTTATACTTTAATTTGATCCAATAAATTATTGTTTTTTGAAAATTTTTTTTTTTTGGGAGGGAAGTAAAAGATCTAATCTGAGCCTCTGATTATTCGGAGGGATTAAATTTCTGAAATTGATCGTATTAGTCTGCGAGCCGAGAGCCGGAAGCCTTGGAGCTCGCGAGTTCAGGGCCGGAGTTTTCAAAGTTTATTATATTTTTTTAAAAATTTATTTTGGCATTTGAAACAAAACTTTTTGATGTATCTGAAGCTGAGCAAATTTCGAATTTAGCTGGAAGCCGGAGCCGGAGCCGGAGCCGGCAGTATACATTTTTATCAATAATTTTTTCAGTTATATATGCTTTGAGCTAACACAATATTAGAACAATTTTAATTCGGATCTGAGGCAGAGTCAGAGCCGGAGTCGGAGTCGGAAGCCGAAGGCGAGTCACAAAAAATATGACCTTTTTTATCATGAATAATTTTTATTTGAAAATTTTTTTTGGGAAGTAAAAATTAATCTGCCTTGAAGTCGGAGATAAAAAATTTTGAAATTGAGCCGGAGCGCTGAGTCCGTGTTCTCACGTAACGGCTAGATGTCATTATGCCTAAATTTTTTTAAGATTTTTTTGGGCATTTGAAAATTAATTTGAGAGAGAAGAGTCGGAGCTGAGCAATTTTGAATTTAGCTGGAGCCGAAGCCAGGAGCCGGAGCCAGAAGCCGGACCAGAGCAGGAAATCTACCTTCCCTAAGGCGATGGTTTCAATACTTATTTTGTAGATTATTTCTAATATATCTAATATTTGCATAAAACATTAAGAATGACACCTGTAGAAATGCGCACTGGTTTTGCAATAAACCGGTCTGTAGACGAAAAAAAAAAGTTTGAATAAAAAAGAACACAAATTTTCTGTATATTATATAGAAAGCAAATTGTGGTCAAAAAAGTAGAAACCCAGCTCCGGACTTTGCATTTGCTACTTCTGTCCTTCAAGCCCCGACCACACGAGGCGATAAATAATATTACTCATATATTAATAAAACCATTATATAATTAAATAATCCACCAAGAGCTCTAATGACGTTTAACGATCTGTTTAATGAATTGAAAATGATTTCTAAGTTTTTTATTTTTGTACAGTTTTTTCTCAAAATTATTTACTTTTACCTCCTATATCAAACTGAGATATATATATATCTATACCAAAAAACAATAAGTTTTTTTAAAAAAACATATTAGTAGGTTTATTGATAATAATAATGTATATAAAATAAAAACTTTACCAG
Organism: Trachelipus rathkii; assembly: GCA_015478945.1. Lineage (NCBI taxonomy): Eukaryota > Metazoa > Arthropoda > Malacostraca > Isopoda > Trachelipodidae > Trachelipus > Trachelipus rathkii. The sequence goes on along the minus strand of JABUQX010052673.1, from coordinate 7,431 downwards.
TGGATAATTTGATCCCATTTCATTTCACTAGGAAGATGTGTCACAACAGTTTTTATTATAATTATATTAAAGTTATTCAAGTCATTTATTTAGTGATAGGATCTGATTTGAAGTTGATGACCTTGAAAAAACTTGAAATTTGAAAAAATAAATTGTAAGAAATTATTCATACCATTTTTTTTTTTTTTTTTAAAGATAAATGATTAATATATTTATTATTATAAAATTTTAATTTATAATTTCAAAATATATTTCGAAAGGCGATGAGAAAGTTATTTTTGAAGACAATAAAATAAAAGAAAATTTTAATAAAGTGACATTTAAATTGTAAATTTTATATTCACTTGGATACGTTGACATAAAATGAAATATTGTTTTGAACAAGATCTTCTATATTTCAAAAGCACGTTGATAATCATTTTTTAAAAACTGCCCAGATTAAATCAATAAACAAATTTTAATACGTTTAATAAAATTATCATAAAGCATAATATTTTCAATTGTTGTTATTTAAAAGGATGTATCAACACTTCACACCATATCATAGTGACTGAGAACATATTCTCGTGGGCGTGGTCAAAATCCTGGAAGGCACTCCCATATTCTGGAAGCGCTGTCCCTATTTCTACCTCGAGCCCACAATTCTTCAAACAGATTGGATTCGAGCACCGAGGTTATTGAATAATAAGAAGTTTATTGAGGCTACGTCGGTTCTTTGTGTCAGAAATTCGTGCAAACTTACAAGAACTGAAGGAGCTCTCAGAATTTGGACCCTCTTCCTGGAAGAGGGGCTGCAAAACAGCAGGTAACCGTCTTGTTAGTCAACTTAGAAGACTGAGCAGAGCTACCGCGACGCATAATATTCGCTCACTCAGTTAACTCTAACACTCACACACAAACTCAGATTGAGTTATCCTTCCCACTCAGATTTGGTTTAGAGAGTTTAATAGGGACCCCACTATTGGGATGAACATTTTGAAGTCCCTCTGTGACCTAATTATTATCCAGGGAAATAGAACTGGCTTGCCCCGAAGTGTCCTCAAATTCGAGAAGAATAAAAGAACTCTTCCAAACAGATTAGTCATTCATATAAAGAGAATTCGAGAACCGCATATTTCTTATAGATAAAAGTTCAACATTGTTTAATAAAAGATCATTAAAATATATATATATAATCCTCCCTCATTCCAAAAAGATTTTTCTGACTGAACACATACCAATTCACGCAAGTTTTATGCTTATTCTTTCATATTATTTATGAGGAATGCAAACTTTGTAAATGGAAAACACTACCGTTATTAAAGTCAGTAGTTGTGAAGTATTTTACACAACACAGTGTTTTATAGCAATTACGAAGGAGAGCGCATGCGATAAGAACTGGGAATGTTTAGTGATGTCAGAACTGTTCCAAGCTTAGAAAATCAATGTATCTCCTGCCTAACTGAAAAAAAGATTTGGGGTCTTAGTCGTCCTTGTCCCAATTGTCCTTAGTTATAGTTGGCAAGAGTGTAATTAGTGCTCACAATAACTGTTCTCTTTGGTCTTTCAATAATGCAAAGAGTAAATAGCAAAATAAGATATCGTGCAGAAGGAACTCCACTATAGTTCAGCCACTCTACTTCATTCAAGCGCCTCAAGTCTTTTAATGTAGTAGAAGATGTATGGTTCAAGCAAATATACATGTAGATTAATAATCAAGTGGAAATACACTTTCAATATCCCAAATTCATTTCCCAACAAAAACTATTCCCTCACACACACTAAAAGATGACAGGCGATATAAATAATTGATCACTATTGCTATATGGGAGCTCTCGTCATGGAATTTTAGCCGTTACGACCATCTAAGTTTTTTCAATAAGCTCTATTATTATATTAATCTAGGATAGTAGATTAATTTATCTCTGCTTGTTCCACATCAACCAGCTTCCTATAAGAACCTATTTACTCTCCTAAGTTATTGGAGTCTAATTTTTTTTACAAGTTTCCCTCAGACCTAGTCCTTATGAACTATCTATTTGTCATTTTTTTCAAATTGTCATAAAAAAAATCTGCTTTTAATAGATCCTTATCTTTCAAGATTACACAAATGTTAAGCTCTATCTCTATTTACGGAAATATCAGATTACGAACTTGTAGTTACTCACTCTCAATCATGTTGCAGACTTGCTCTTTACTGTAGGCTAGCCCACGCTAATCAGTAGACCATTCGTTTCATCTATAGTGATAGATAGTATCTAAGTAAAAATATGAATCTACTAGTCATAAGACCTCAATGAAGCATCTTCAGAAATCAAGTAGTAGTGCTGTATTAGAGTAGAGCCATTGTATAATCCTATGGGTTATCTTCATCTCCTCCATTGGCCCAAGTTCCAAGATCGCTTTTTCTCACCCCCTCACGTAAGAGATTCCCAACTATATGTTTGAAGAAGAGGCAAAAATCTGAATATATCCATCCGTATTCAAGGGAGTCTCTCACAGAAGGATAGATAGAAAAACATTCGTTGCTTCGTCCATTCATCCTAACACTCACAACAAACTTTATATTTTCACAAAAAGATTCTTCGGGCCTCCGTAAATTGAGATCTTAATATCATCTATATTATATTCTGAACAGAGGTAGCTGATTTCATAGTCAAATGGGAGTCTTGAAATGAAACTTTCTAACTAATTATAATTAAATCTTGTACAAAATCTCTAAATATATATTGTTATACATATAATGTAACAGGAGCATTGAAATGAGGTTCATTGTTAAATAATATTCATATTTAAAAAAATTACTCAGACACCATCGAGTTTAAGAGCACTGCCACTTAGCAACCAAAGTATCAGTGTATAGAGATTACTGCCTGCGTAATATGGAGAGATATTCTCAACTCTGATATTGCCTCTCTAATTTATACATTGTAAGCTTTAGCTACATTTCCCTGATGAGAGTGAGGGAAAAAAACGGTCATGGAAAAGCAAGAGTCGCGATACTACTCGCATTCTGGCATATATTGGGGATCTTAGTCAAACAGTACCAAAAGGGAGAAAGATAATTGACACCCATTCAAGTATCACCTCAAAACTATAATAACCCCAAGTTCATACCCCACCGTCCTGTAATAAAGACTGCTAAGCACAACCGTACCTACAACAAAACTAGCTCTCCTCGTCTTCAACTGTAGTTTATGAGTGGGTGGATCTCCGTCTTTAAATCACGCCTCATAATCATGTGACAAGTCGATCTTTAAACTCTCTCTATGCAGCCTTTTCATTTCTTTTTGTAGCAACACTAATTATCAAAATATGTTGTATTTGAGCATTATCACTCTGTCACCCAAAGCTTCCTGCAGATACGTCTACTAAATCTGGAGTGTAGGACAATAAATATAGTACTTTTAAGCATTATATTTCCTATGGGTAACTTCAGGAAAATTTGCAAATGGAGGTAATGGGTCAAAATACCTCCCCCAAAACCTTTATATTATTCTCCATTTACATATCGTCTCTGAGAAATCGCAAAGTATTAGTATGTACACATGTTAAATGTTTACACTTTCGTCTTGTATTGCGAGACATTCAAGTTCATTCAAAATGTCTGTATCTAATTTTAGCAAAATATTTACTTCTGATCTTTTTCATTTCCTCTCTGAAAGAAATAAATCAATAATTAGTTAGACAATGCTGCTAGTTTTTACACATCTCTTCTGAGGCAAGTCCCAGATATCATATAAAATACATCTTCTTCCTACTGTCCATCTCTCGTATGAACGCAGGGTTTAGGCTAAGCTTGGACTTTCTTCCTTTCTTCTCTCAAGCGGAGTATACGGACCTCCTAGCTATCTACGGCTTATTTGAAAGTGAAGGGTTAAAGTGGACTTTCAGACATCAAAATTCCAACAATTTGTGCTCGGAGGAGAAGATGATTATTAATCGCTTATCTGTAAATATTACTCCTCCTCAGAGCATGAACATTCTCACGTCTCGTTACTGTGAAAAGTTAAAATTCCTACATATCTACGGCTGCCTCACTTATCTTTTTCCTCCAACAATTCTAGCACTCTTTATATGCTCTTCTATATCCAATTGTAGCACCTCTTCTGCATGATATTTTATTCCATAGTTTCTAATCGTAGAGAGGCGTCCCTTCTCATGACCAGAACATTCGATCGCAGAAGTAAAAAAGAAATGATAGATGGATCGAGTATTACCTTGAGACCCAAAAATAATATAAAATTCCTGCGGGAAAGGCTTCGAAAGGATCTGTCTGGCCTTAATGAAAATAAACATTTCAAGATCATTGATTATTGTAACCTCCCTAAAATAAAACTTGTCTTGAATATTTTCGTGTTACGCTAGCCCACAGTGCTATGAGTTTTATATATATTAATGTTATTAGGTATATATTTACTTCAGCCTTGAAAAATATTCCTCAAAGATTTTATGGGTACTCAAGCGTTTATAATTAATAAGTATAGCTCCTCTAAAAGGATAAAGATTACATTTATGCCTTGTTTAGAACTGATGTCGGTTTTTCTTATGCTATTTAAAAATGTTATTTGCTCTATCAGTATTTTTGAGAAAGTAGAATACATTAATTTTCAGTTTCAGCCGTCCCAATTTATTTTTTTTCTTGAATTTTCGTCATAAAAATTAAAACAATTCAATTATGAATTCTGAACAAAGGACAAAAGAACAAAAGACCAAATCTTTGTGAGGAATGCGCATTCAGGACATATCACTTATACATGGTTTCTTCATTAGTGAAAATGATAAAAATTTCACTCATTCAACAAAATTTTTAAAAAAGCGAGATTCAGAAGAAAATCCCCAACGCCGATTTACTTACGAGAGGAATAACCCTCTCTGAATTCAAGAGGAAACTTCAGTTTTGGTCTTTCGGGCTCTGGATTGCTTGTCATTCTGAGTAGGTATCTCATTTAATTGCCTGAGTTTTGAATTAAAGATAATTCAGTGAAATCGATCCAGTGTAACCCCAATATAATTTTAATCACATAGTTCAGGGAAGCAAAAGAATCCCTCCCGTAACTAAATATGTTAAAATTTTCAAGTTTGGGTCTCTTCTTCATGCTTAGATGTTCTCTAGCTCTCATATTTTTGTAACTTAAAATAAGAGTAATTAGACCAATAATTAATATCAAATATATGAAAATAATAAGGAAGCTCTTTTGTATTGCATTAAAAATTATGCAACAGGAGTCTTTTGCGAAGGAAATTTCTTTTTGGAAAAGTGCTAAAATTGACCCATCTACGAGTGAGAAACCTCCTGAATCTGGTAAACAGATTGAATCTTTTCTTGATGATAATGTATTTTAAGAACCAAGAATCGTTTGTCACCATCTTAAATTATCTAAAAATTGAAGTATGTTATACCTCAACAATGTGCTGTTGTGACTGTATAATAGAAAATCATCCATCATTTACTCGACTCCTTATAATAGTGAGTATAGTATGCTCATTTTTTTGTCTATGCAAACATTTAGGCATATTCAAGACACCACACTAGCACGAGAAGATAAAACAGACCTTAAAGTGATATTGAGAATTAACAATCAAGAGCTCGAAGATTTGGGCTATTAAAAAACTATTATACTAAAATACAAACAAAGATATTCTATGAAAAAATAAGAATAATGGATATAAAATATGATAAAAAAACTATAGCTATAGCTTACGTTATCATACTATCGTTGGTCTGTATGATAATCGGATAAGGTTTAATGAACTACCATTTTAGTCTACCAAAACATATTATTTACTGTAGTCAATTGTATAGAGCCTCCACACACTGTATAACAAATGTTAGAGAATATGTTTGAAAAAGATATATCAGATAAAATATTAGGTGATCTTACGTTTTCTCAACATATAGCTATTGTTGTGTTTACATATGTTAGTAGCTTGAATAATAAAACACCAAACAAAGATATTCTAGCTGAAAAAAACTAAGAAAAATCTTATGTCAAATATAAATCTATTTTTATTAAAGCAATTTACCATAGTTCATTCCTAGTTTAATGACAGTGGATATAAGCAGAAACCGCATAGTTAGAAGAGATTTATTATATTAATAAATAATTATAACGTAATTATAATAGTAATTATAATGAGTTATAGTTATTTTGAAGTCATTGTTAACATTTCCTATCATGGAAATTTTCAAATTCACGTCCGAAATTATCTACAGCGTTGTTATTCCTCTTTCCAGTTTCAGCTTTATTGCTCACAGTCCCTAAAAGATAAAGTAATATACTAGTTCCAGTTTGATCCTGTCAAGTTACTCACTTTCAGAACGAGTATTATTAAAGTTTCCTTAAGAACTTGAAGGAATGGGTTAGATTTTTTCACAGATTGTGAACTCAGAAACTCTATCCTCTTATAGCCATTTTACCTTAGTCGTAACTAACAGAAGTTGCAAAAGTTAGTTAAAAAAAAAAAAAAAAATTCATTCAAATTTGATTTGGTAAATTAATAATAGATTTGAAATAAAAAAAATAAATCTATTAGCCTCAAGTAAATCAGTGGAGTCCTTAGTCTCGAAACATCTGTTTTACTCATATAAAAAATTGCTTATAATGTATTTTGTCATAAATTTGAGACAATGATTACAAAAGAATTATTATTACTTGTTCTCTTTCATAAACCGTTAAGGGGTTTTGCTAACATTTGGTGAATCAGTTTTAAGGTATTTAATATCCAAGTTCATCAACATATCAAACCCAATGTAGATCAATAATTTACTGCTGATCATTCTTCAATTTGTCAAAATTAGTTTAAAATAGATCTAGAATTAGTTGAAATCGTCCAAATTCCAAAAAGTTTTAAAAAAAATATATCAAAAGACCAGAATAGATCGTAAGAGAAACCCTAAAAAAATAAGCTTGTCACCAGAATTCATCGGAGCCAAAGTTGGAGTCGACAAATATCTCTCTCTCTCTCTCTCTCTCTCTCTCTCTCTCTCTCTCTCTCTCTCTCTCTCTCTCTCTCTCTCTCTCTCTCTCTCTCTCTCTCTCTCTCTAAATTAAAAGAAACCCTAAAAAATAAATTTGTCACCAGAATTCATCGGAGCCAAAGTTGGAGTCCCCAAATCTCCTCTCTCTCTCTCTCTCTCTCTCTCTCTCTCTCTCTCTCTCTCTCTCTCTCTCTCTCTCTCTCTCTCTCTCTCTCTCTGTCTCTTTCTCTCTCTCTCTCTCTCTCTCTCTCTCTCTCTCTCTCTCTCTCTCTCTCTCTGTCTCTCTCTGTCTCTCTCTCTGTCTCTCTCTCTCTCTCTCTCTCTCTCTCTCTCTCTCTCTCTCTCTCTCTCTCTCTCTCTCTCTCTCTCTCTCTCTCTTTCTAAATTAAAAGAAACCCTAAAAAATAAACTTGTCACTAGAATTCATCGGAGCCAAAGTTGGAGTCCCCAAATCTCCTCTCTCTCTCTCT
>JABUQX010052672.1:0-28460 GCA_015478945.1 Trachelipus rathkii | reverse complement strand
CGTAAGAATTACGAGACAAAAAGTCAGCTACAATATTTTGTTTGCCCGGTAAATAGTGAAGCTCGTAATCGAGGTCGTTTAATTCCTCTAGAGTGCGGGCGACTCTGTGGTTTACAAGTGGCATGTTTTGCAAGAATAGGATAGGTTTGTGATCCGTGTATATTATGACTTTAATCTTGTATAAGAACGGTTTTAATGACCTGACGGCCCATCGAAGGCAGCAACCTCCCTTTCAGTAGTGCTATACCCCCTTTGAGCTTTTGAAAATACTGTTGAGATGTATGCTATAGGTTTTTCTTCGTTGTCCTGAACCTGGCTAAAACAGGCCCCTGCACCTATTCCCGATGCATCTGTATACAGTAATAATGGTTGTGCTTTTTCTGTACGATCCGGATAAGTTAATAAGGGTGGTTTAGTTAAGAGTTGTTTTATTTTGTCAAAAGCTTGTTGACATTCGGTCCGTCCAAAGGATTGTTGATTTACATTTTAGTAGGTCAAACAGGGGTTTTGCAATCACTGAACAGTTCGGTATATGCCGGCGATAAAAATTAACCAGTCCCATAAACTGTCGAACTTTTCTAACTGTAGTTGGTGCTTTACAGTCTTGAATTCCTTTGAGATTCTTTTCCAAGGGAATCATACCCTTACTTGAAATTACATGTCCCAGGAAGTTTACCTCTCGTCTTAGTAGATACGTTTTTGAAGGTTTTAGTTTAAAGTCTTTGAATGCAATAAGAACTTTTTCTAATACTGCCAAATGTTCTGCAAAGGTTTTAGTGATGATAAGCACATCGTCCAGATAAACCCTGACATCTTCCCATGAAAGGTGACTTAATATCAAGTGCATGGCTCTCTGGAACGTGGCTGGTCCATTTTTTATGCCAAAAGGCATTCTAAGAAATTCCCAATGGGGTTGAGAAAGCAGTCTTCTCGATGCTGTCTTCCGCCATTTCAACCTGATAGTACCCCTTTATAAGATCGATAGTCGTAAAGTATTGCTTGCCTTGAAGGCTAAAGAGGGTATCTGTCAGATTAGGAATGGGAAAGAAATCTCCCTTTGTGACAGAATTAAGTTTTCGATAATCTATGCATAGCCGCATAGCCCCATCAGGTTTTCTGATGGTAGACTTACGGTGCTGAGATATGGAGAAAAAGATTGCCATGATGAGCCTTCAGCCTCGAGTTTTCTGCACACTTCCTCCACTTCATATAAAATAGGCCTGGAAAGTCATATTCTAACAGGCCTTCGCACTATTGATATCATATAATAAGTTTCGATATGAGTGTTTCAGAACAGAGCGTGCACCCTACATTCTGTATCTTCCGAGACTTAAGAAGTTGCGTGTATGAAGATAAGAAGTTGGTTTAATAGTTTTTTGGTTCATGTATACTAAATTTCTGATTTCAAAATAGTCCTTTGCTTCATATATGCTAAATTCCAGGTTTCAAAAATAGTCCTTTGCTTCAGAAATACTAAATTTCGTCTTTTAAAACAATTTATATACTCCACCATTTAATTTACATTATCAAACACCACTCGTTCTCTTCACTTATTATTTGAACTTATGCATCATTCAGATATAATAATTTTCCACTTAATATTAATTCTTAAGTGATTTTTAATCATTTGCAATTTGCTTCTCATTTAATTCTCATTAAAAAGTTCAAATTGCTTTTGAGACTCAAATAATTTGTGAACAGGTTTCAATTCCTCTTAGAATTCAGAATCGTCTATCGCAAAACACTGAAACGCCATAAAGTTATTTGGGGAATGAGGGTCATGAAATTTAAAGGTTTCTAGAACCAGTTCAATTGAAAATTAATTCTTACGATGTAGAGAAGATCATACCAATTACTACTCCAGTACATACCACCTTTCCGAGCTATCACAAGTCCCTGATTGGGAATATAAAAAGTCTATATAAATTCTGTGTTACGTAATTGTTGGAAAGATGTAATGATAATGTGACAGCTCCCATAACATCGAAAATGACATCACCGATGCCACGAATACTAACATATTCAGTAGGCTGTATAGTATATTTATTAGGATCTAAAAGTTTATAAGTTCTATGTGTTATAATACTAACTGAAGCTCCAGTATCCACGAGAGCGTCTATTAACTATGTTTGTTGGGAGTCCTCTATTATGACCCCTATAACTAGAGTAGCTGGTGATGATGTGGATAAGTTTTTAGAAGTGGATATATTATTGATTAAGGGTTTCAATTGATTTGCTAACCATGAAGATAAATTATAAGTGAAACTATTTATATTGGAAATAATCGGACGTAAAGGGGTATTATTTTTGAGAACTTTCGCACATATATGTGCGATCGTGATATTTCATTTGCCGCCTCGTCGCACATATTTGTGCGACAGTGACTTCGTTTGAGGCCTCGGCACACAAATCTGTGAGACAATACATGCAATTATATATGCTCAAAAGATAGCGTGGCCGCTAAGGAAACTTTTGGTATAAGTCTTGTGGCCGTCGGTGTAACGGTTCTAGTTTTACCTAACGTTTAGTTTCATATGAAAATGGGAATATATATATATATATATATATATATATATATATATATATATATATATATATTATAATATATAAATATATAATATATATATATATATATAATACGGGTATATAATATATACTCTAATAAGCATATGAATCCATGTACCGGCACGGGGAGCCAGTTAGGTGGTGGTACACTTATTATTATTTTACCTCTGAAATATTTATAAGTTTGCGTATTTTACCTCTGAAATATAAAAAAAACATTAGGAATAGATCGTCACACAATGATATGTGCAGACAGGGTCTGCGCACAATGTGATGTGACATGACCATGTCGCACATAATTAATGAGCGGACACGGGCTGCTGGTGAAATTTAAAAAAAAAAACAATAAAAATTAAGATATCTCGGTAAATACTTTGTACCTTTACGAATTTCAGCTACCATATGATTTCATTAATCATAACCTATATAAAAATGCAAAAATCTTAACGTGGCCTCCGGAGAAGTTTTACTGATTTACCCGTGGCAGGCAATGTGTTAAGGGAAGTAGAATCATGCTTGATTAATGAGTTTTCATAATTTACTGAGAATCGAGTCTCCTCAATTACGTTTCAGGGTAGTTTTGAAAAGGATCGAATAATTTCTGTGGCATATTCGGTTGACCCACTAGTAATATTCCTCTATAGGTTCCACAGTTGAATTTTCGGTTTCGTCAAACATAGAAGGCAGAGGTGGTGGCAACTGTGACCCTTCAGTTGACGTTCCACGCTTTTTCTGACGCTGTGGTTTAGAATGGTCTTCTGGCTCTGTGGGTGGGTCATCTCCCACAGAGTGATTAGTTTTTTGAACTTTTAAGGGATCTCTGTGGACAATTCATGACCCAAGTGCTTCCATTGACAATAAGGCATACGCCAACAGTAGAGGTCACATCTAACTATGTTTTTCGGTCATTTGGTGGACATTTGCCACTATATGTCCATGTTTCAATTTTACAAACTATACATTGATTCTTTTTCGGCATAACACCTCTTCATTAGGCGTGCCCTCTTACCGCAAAATTGGCAATAGGGCCTTTAAACAATCTATTAACATTTGGTGAGGTATGTATTATACAAATATTATTTACAAAGAAATCTTCTTGAGGAAACACCATGGTTGTTGTGTTGATGAAGATGAAGTAGGAGTGTGAGGTGTTGTGATGTTGGTGTTGAGAGGTGTTGCATTTTGCTTGTTGTTGTTGCTAGCATACGCCCTTTCTATAGGGGAGTTCTGACCTTAATTAGAATGGATAGAAAGTCCTATTTTGGCGAGGTGAATTTGGAGGGACACTACCTCTAGGGTTATTATTCATATTCGGGGGAGGCATTGGTGGTTTGGCGACCATTTGTGCGAATGTTGGTACAACATATTGTTGTGAGGTTACGTGTTGATAATGTCTGTTGACATTTGTATCGGTGGTCATACCGGGATAGTTAGCATATCCCCGGGTACAATATTGTTGTTTGACGTAATTTTTTGTTTGATTAGGTGAGAGTTTGTAGAAATGGGAATGTAGTTTGTACATTTGAAATATAATCACCTCAGGTAAGATAATGGTTCCGAAAATAACTTCCTGTGAGAGATATTTGTGAGCGTTGATGATGACATATTTCCGTTGCTTTTTTGTAGCTATTATAGTGGGTTGCAGAGATTATTTGATAATGGCACAAAACTCTTTGGGAACTCCACGCCCAAAGCCAATTTCACAAATACAGTAATGATGCTTGTATAAGTTGTATTGATACTTAGCAATGGCAGTAACTATTTATTAGTTTTTTCGCGCACCATTTTCCATATGTTCACGTCCTGACCCGGGAAATCCATTCTCGGCTAAAAACCCTTGCAACCGTTAAGCATACAAGGTAATCGTTTTCATATGGGAAAGAATTTTTGCCTTATCATTAAAAGTATTAGATGGTTTTAAACTAATTTTTCCGTAAATAGATCAGAAAAACCAATTCATAAGCTGTGTCTTATAACCAGTTATCCTGCATTGTTCTTCATTAGTAACTCATATACGTCTTTCATATCCCCCTCCAAGTAGTGAACCAGATCGTGTCCCTCCAACACATTCAGATGTTGATCGGGATGTATTATTCTCGCAATTATTTTCAAAACGTTGCAAGGAACTGGGAAAAGGTTACCCCATTCTCTAATGAATATTTCCCTATAGGAATCATTTTAGTTGATTGATGGGGTATAAATCCCTCCAATAGCAGGACTACTTTAGAAAGAGCCATTATCATTTGCTGGTTTTGAAGGTAAATTGCCTTCAACCAGTCTCCATCTGTTATATCAGGTTGTGTTTGATTTGCCAATGACGAAGTTGCATTCTCATTTGATGTAAAGGGGACAGATTGGCTGTCTTGTGACCCCTGTTGAAGTGTTGACAGAGGTGGAAAATTCCATTGTGGAGGTGGCAATCCCGCCATTCTTTCCATCAACCTTTGTCCTTCAGCCATTTGTTGAGTTAGTTGTTGTTTGGTGATTTCACCACCTAAAGGGTTGTTTCTTGTAGAAATCTGATCTAAAGGGTTGTTTCTTGTAGAGACGGTGTAACCGTAGGAATAGTCGTTGCAAGGGTGGTAGGTGTCGGTCTTACCGACTTTTGTTGCAAGTTCTTTTGTTCCAATTCTGCCGCTAATATCCACTTTATCTCATCCGAAAGCTGTTCCCCATTCAAATTCAATCCTTCCACATCAATCTCTCCCAATTCATTAACTTCTCCACTCTCATTAATACCCACGTTTTGTGCCATGTTGTATTATTTTAGTGGTATGTGTGTAAGAATGTAAGAGAGTTGTATACTAGACAGAGACAGTAAAGGAGACGTACGACAATGAAAGGATGAACCGACGATAAAGGAACCGGAAACCAAACGTAGTAGCACCTGGAGTTAGAACCCGATAAAATTTCGAAAAAGATAGAAAACCACGAAAGTCAAAGAAAAAGTAAGGAAAAGGTAGCAAGGTAGTCAAAGCAACTACGCTCTGCTACCAATTTAGTGTGGGTGTTTGTTGGGTATGTAAATAAGGATGCAGCTTCCAAGGGAAAAATTATTGTGTATATGTTTAGGGCTAGGTTCAAGCAAAAGCAATGGAAAATAAATTATTAAATTAAGATAATGCCACACAAACATTAAATAAAGTTGCTATGACAACCTACCGTTCCTTCTCCAAACAATCCTCCACTATTCTTAAAGTTAATCTCTCCGCACTTGAGTATCATGCAAAAAAAACGTCAGGCAAAGAATGATTAAAAGGCAGGTAAGAATTTCTTTAACAGAAGCGAAGGTTCCAACTCCAACATTGAGACAAGCAAACATGAAAAAAAAAAAAGCAGAATTAATAACAAGAATAAAAAAATGTGCAAGTAGCATAAAATATCAGAGGGAAGTATTTGATATTTACCTTTAATTTTTATAAGACCTTTTAACTTTTTATTTAGCCTTGCAAATAAGCAAAAAAAAACATAGACAGGGAATACAGGTAAGAGAGTGTGCTTTTTCGTTTTTAATTATTAATATATTTACACATAATAGATTATATAATTTCAAATAACAGTACAATTATGGTTTAGTAGCCATCCTTATAATACATAAGGATGGGTAAGACCTTAAAACTAAGTTTATATATATATATATATATATAATAATATCATATAATATAATATATATATATATATATATATATATATATATATATATATATATATATATATATATCAGTCTGCCATATGGGGAAAGGACACAGACAATCCTTTACCACATACAACTTTACTAGTAAAGCACGGTATGCTTTTTGAGTGGATTGTTAATGAAGCCAAGCAAAAATATGCTGTTGGGTGGATTTTTAATGAAGCTAAGCAAACTATTCTTTTGGGTGGATTTTTAATGAAGCTAAGCAAAATATGCTTTTGGGTGGATTTTTAAAGAAGCCAAGCAAGATATGCTTTTGGGTGGATTTTTTATAGCCAAGCAAAATGTGCTTTTGGGTGGATTTTTATTAGCCGATACCAATACCAATACTGTAATCGAATATTGATACAGTTATTATTTAAAAAAAATACACAAGAAATAAATCCTTAAACCTAATTAAATATTATAAACAAACAATGTCATAATCATTTTTTAAATAAATAAATTACTAGTGATCCTGACCGATACTTATTATAGATTTAAGTATGTAGGTATAATTTAAGTTTCAAGAGTTTTAACAACTGAGAATATCGAAGCCTGTATTGATGCTAACTCAAGGGGATCACTTTCAACATTGTTTATAATTGTCATTCATATTTACCTACTGTATTCTATATTGAATCATGTATGTTGATAAAAATATAAGAGCACAGTTACTTACATAATCTATTTGTATGTCAATATTTATTTTTAGCTTTCCTACTTTCAATTTACAATACAAAGTAATTTATTACAATAATGATTTATGTACTTATTTCAGGTACATTGGCCATTGTGAGGTGTTGCATAAAGAAGAGAAAATTCAGTAAAAACATTATCGTTGTACTTCAATGCAAAAGGCACTAATGCAAATGGGTGCTGTGCCCAAAGTGAAAGATAAGCGTTCAAAAGGGGTATTGTCCCCCTTATTCAAGAGTAATCAAAAAGTCTTCTACTCTGGTTGAAAAGTAATAAAAATTTCTAACAAAAGAAATTCGTACAAAAGGGAGTCAGTGTCTCGTTTAAAGCAGCAATGCAAAAAAATCATTGGTCCCACATCCCAATCCTAAAACAAAAAACACATAAACTAACATTGTTACTATACTTCAAAAAAAACTGTATTTGATACATATGGGTAAGAAAAAGAAGATAAGAAAAAGAAGATACGGTGGTTTAAATACCTCATGACAATGCAAATTGGGAATAAAGATGGTCGTATCTCACGACGACAAAGATCTGACAGGCTGACTATCTTGAGGATAACATTTTAAAGTGTAAGACGTCTATCCTATAAAAAAATAATACTCACGTAAATCGTATCCATTAATATGCATATAACTTGTAAAAAAAATCATTTCCAAAATTCCTTTACAGACCTTTATAGGAATTCTACAAATATGTAAGAGTTGATAAATTACTGATTCAATCACAAAAGATGTTGAAGAAAACTGGAGACAGTCTAAAAGTTAATGTGAAAATATAACAAAATCGTTCTTTTCACTTATCGCCGCCGCTCAAGCGGCGTTTTTATTATATATATAAATATATATATATATATATATAATTTATATAATATATATATATTTATATATATATAATATATATATATAATATATATTATATATAATATATATATAATACCGTTATATTATATAAAATATATATAATATATATATATATATATATATATATATATATATATATATATATATATATATATATATATATATATATATATATATTTATATATTTATATATATATTATATATATTATTAATTCTTACATATATACTATATATATATATATATATATATATAATATATATATATATATAATATAATATATATATATATATATGATTATAATATATATATATATATATATATTATATATATAATATATATAGAGAGAGAGAGAGAGAGAGAGGAGCCCGAGTAGTAAAAAGTTACTGGAGTCGCAGCTGATATATATATAATTTTTAAAACTTTTATTTTTAATAAAAGTGATAAACACACACATACCATCCAACTTGTACCTAAAAAAAAAAACCATGTGTAATGTAAAAAAAACCCACCTCCAAATTAATTGAAAATGTGCATGTATATGTGCTCTAACTCCTGTCAACATGCTTTAAGGTTTTTTTTTTTTTTTTCTGTCAGTGTGGGGTCTAAAAAAAAAAAAAAAATGTAACTTAAAAAAAAAAACCAAAAGTATAAAAATGTACTCTTAAAAAATTTTTTTTTTTTTTAACATTTTTGTATATATTATATTTTGTATATATAAGGTGTCTAACCCTATGTTATAAGGTATTGGGAATCAATTCCCGTGGTTTATAACGGAATGCCAGGAAAATTAAAATACATGGTTTAGTATAGCTTAGTACCCCTACCCCCCCATTTTCTAGTGCACCATATGCAACTTTTTTTAGCTTATTTCTCGAGCTACAGAGCTGAACTTGGTGTCAAATAGTATGCTTTGAGGTATGCCGAGTTGATTCCCAAGGTGTTTTGAGTCAATTGGAGTATGCGCTGAGGTGTTAGTGCACACCCCCCCCACACCCCCCCCCCCCCCCCCCCTCTCTCCGTCACCCCCCCCCCCCCCCCCCCCCACCAAACTCCCCCCCCCCCCCCCCTCCCCCCCCCCCCCCCCACCCCCCCCCCCCCCCTCCCCCCCACCCCCCACCCCCCCCCCCCCCCCCCCCCCCCCCCCCCCCCCCCCCCCCCCCCCCCCCCCCCCCCCCCCCCCCCCCCCCCCCCCCCCCCCCCCCCCCCCCCCCCCCCCCCCCCCCCTGTGCGGAGCACGCTCCTAAGGACTGAGCCATTTTTATTTTTCAAGGAATGTCTCGAGTTTGGTGTTGACTAGTATGTTTAGATGGTCTGCGAATCGATTCCCAGTATTACTGAGTGGATCAGAGCAGTAATTATGGCATTTGGCACTGGTGTTGCGGTGCTCATGTATATTTTTAGGTTTTTAAGTATTTTCTAGTTAAGGTATCTATTTCAAACTTCACAGTGCGTTGACGAAGGTATAGATAACCCTGTTATTAGCCACAATGAGATTTCAACTAACCAAACAATCGTCCAATAGTTATAGCTTGAAAAAAGGGAAGAGAGAGGAAGCGAACAAACAAAGAGAGTATGGTTAATAATTAAGTAGTCCGGACAGCACTGAAAATCGATCACTTCCGCAGAGCCAACAGGATTTTGGCTTGCCAGCTACATAAGAGTCAAAAGAATGGTACCGTTTTTTTAGATATTAATGATGCTCTCTCGTACAATGGTTGTGCTATTTTACCTCTTGCTTTAAGGTCTTCACAAGTCTTACAAATCAGACGTTCTTGTCAGGTGACACCTACATGCTGAGGGTGTGCCCTAAGAATCCCCACTCGTGACAAGATAGTGAGAAAAGAAATAACGCCACAAAGATACGAGATGCAGAATGACAGGCCTTTAACAAGGGCATACTATTACACCAAGGTTTGTAACGGAGATATCTTTCTGCTACCAAAGACATTTATGTTCAATTCAGAAACAATTAACTGCTATAGCTTTCTATCGAATATATTAACTTGGAGAGCTGTTGCTACGCTAAATCGACTAGTTCCACTTGCAACCAGGAACATTAGAATAAAGGGGCGGGATAGGTGCAAGTAACCAGACTTGCGATCAAAAATTCGCAATGATCACTTCAAAGCACAATTAAACTATGGTAGGAAGAGCAAATAAGCATATTTCATTCTCTCAGTAAAATAATCACTTCTAATATAACTCAACTAGGAGAAGGAGTGCACGGATGTATCAATTAATACATTATAACATGAAATAAAAAAAGTCTATAGTTTGTATGAGTGAGGTCTAAGGTAGATGTGAACACTGCCAACTCAAATAATCTCTCACTCTTTATTTTGCACTTAACCACGTGTCTTCACTAACGAGCTCTCTACCTTTAAATTTCTAAGAATCTACTCTCCCAACATTTGACTAAGAGTAGCAGGATAAAAATGTATAATACATATAGTTTATTGATATTTTTTTAACTTTTTAATTATTTTTCATTTACTTAACTTTATTTTTCTTCGTTGTATTACTTGGATTAAAGTTATAGCTCTACTCATTAATGATAACATTTATTAAGACACAACAATGTGGTCTAATTAAACCATTCATATTTACAAGCTCTATTTTGGTTGGCGGTGTTGGTTTTTTTTAAAGGTACCAAATTTGGATTGTGATTTATTGATTATCTTTGGGTTGATGGCGTCTGACATTTAAATTCAATAATTATGTCATTGTTGAAGCACTATTGATTGATAACATAATATTAATTCAATATTATACTAAATCAATAGAGATTTCTTGATGCAGCCTCACTGCTAGAATAGAAGTGGATCCTGATAAATATTTTTTAATTACATTTACCAAGAGTAGTTTTTTCTTTATAAAAAAGCTGTGGAACCTAGGGTGTCCTTATAAATAATTTCCAATTTGTTTTTTCTTTGGAAATAAATTACAGCAGGACTAGCCGTTTTTCCTAAGAATTTATTTTTTAGAAAAAAAATACTTGCTAGTTGTTGTAAATTAGAATTTTTAATTAGGTCAGCAAAAATCTTTCAATAGGCACAAGAAAATAGTGATTCTAAAATGGGTGTTAATGTTGACATCAACCATTAAGTGAATAGATCATGTGATGCCTAGCAATTAAAATTAACCCATCGACTTATTTAACTATAGTAATGCGATAAAAGAGAAACCCCACGTTCTATAAATACTACGGCATATACTGATGTCTCTCAGAACCATAATATATATATAGATTTGTGATCTGAATTGTATTATAAAATCCCATTTCTCTGAAGTAATAGGTTAAAATTGATTGTGCCTCGATGCATTTGGGTGTTCAAATTCGATTTTTTGTCTCTTATAATTCTTGTGAGAAAAATTTTAAGAGAAATTTCTAAAAATCTTACCAAGATGGTTTTCAGAGCTCATTTTTAGCTGATTTTTTGGACTTTACCAGCAGTGGCTGCCATCAAGAAAATCTATGAATTAGTATTAATTATTGAATTAAATTTGTTGGAATCCCATCATAGATCTCATCAGACAAATTTCATAGAAATTTTATGCAGCACCCCATCAACACACACAACCATCCAACTTGTACCTTAAAAAAAAAACCCAACCTCAAAATTAATTAAAAATGGTGATGTAGCTAATAATGACTATAATCTGGTAACATGTTGTAAGGCTGTTTTTTTTCCTTACTGGTCAGAATGTAGGGGTTTAAAAAAAAAAAAAAAAAGTTATAAAATGTACTATAAAAAAAAAAACTTTTTTTTTTATGTTATAAGGTATAGGGAATCGATTCCCATGCGTTTTTAAAGGATCGAGGCACCTCCTACCCATAAGTTTAGTTGGAGTGTAGTAACCCCACCCCCATTTTAGTAGCCTATACAACTTTTTTAAGCTTATTTCTCAAAGCTTCAGAACTGAACTTGTGTCAAATAGTATGTTTTGAGCGATATTGCCGAATTTGATTCCCGAGGTGTGTTTGAGGGAATCAGAGTATGCACTGAGGTGTTAGTACTTAGTGGGGTGCGGAGCACCGCTCTAACACCTTGAGCTCATGTATATTTTTAGGTTTTAATGTTTTCTAGTTAAGTATCATTTGCAAAACTTGCTAACGTGGTTGATGAAGGTGCTGCCTGACTGGGCCCGAGGTTTCATTCCGCCACGTACAAGGACTTATGTATGATGAAAACTGGGGTAAGGGGAAAGTGAGTGGAAGAAAAGAAAATAGAAGTAAGTGAGTTTAAATTAAGTGCTGGAGCACATGAACCGATACCGGAGCCAGACTGGAATTCTGTCTCCAGTTACATATTGAGTCAAATGGAGGAGGAGGGTACCGTGTGTAGTGATCGTCGTAGAGGATTTGTCTGAGAACTCATTTATTGAGGTTTCACACAATACCCAAATGTGAGTTTGAGGACACTCTTGAGGGGGGTCCCCATTAGAAACAAATAGAAGAAAAAAGCACAAGGAGTGCAAGACCAAGAGAAGCAGGGGAAATGGAATTTAGAAGTACCAAAAACATTAGATGTAAACTCATAACTGTCGATAGCTTCTCAATAATATTTCTTATGTGGCTAATCCGACAGTACCCTTGAGGCACCAGAAATTTCTGTTCAAAGATCAGCAAACCAGACTGCTCAAATCCCAAGATCTGGGAGCAATATTATAAAGAGAATAATAGATAATCTATTACTCATAAAAATATAGTTCAAGGAAGGGGAGGTATGGATGCGAATTAATCAGTTGTTAGACAGATGAGAAACCAATAGCATATTTTTGATAGTATTATACTTTACTAAATCAATTGCACTTAACCAGATGAAACAACGAACAAACTCACCATTCTAATCAAACTCAAAGGTAGATTAATTTTATATACTCCTAGGATTTTTTTCATTTTAAAAGTATTTCTTCATTGACCTGTTACTTGCTTATATTATAGCACGCACAATTAATAACATTATAATATACAAGCTCTAGAGGGTTTTGGGAGATGTTATTTTTCTTTTACATTGCAATGGTTTTTTTTTACATAAACATACGTTTTTTTTAAACATATTTTTGTATTTTCAGTAGTTCCAAAAAATTTATTAAACACAAAACAAACTTTTTTTTGCATGAAGGGATGGGTAAGTAGGCTAGCGCTCTAAGAAATTATATAAAACTCTGCAGTGTAAATTAGCTTAAAAGTTATAGGCAAAAATAGGGTAATAAATGGGTGTTTTTACATAACAGATAATATAATATTGATATATATATATATAGATATATATATATATAATATATATTATATAATATAATATATAATATAATATATATATATATATATATATATATATAATATATATAATAATATAAATATTATATATTATATTATATATATATATATATATATATAATATACTATATATATGATCTCGAACGCAAAACTGAAGTAAATTACATTCAGCAGCTGAGTTATTCGTTTTGGGCCAAATTGTGATGGTGACGTAGTTAAAGTTTTTTAAAATCCAATAATTTTAACAATTTAATTTGTATGGGGATTATATATTTATTGAGAAGTTCAGCTTTTTATATTTATGATTTCATGAAATTAAGTAGTAGTATTTTTGTTATTTTCTCACAAAATAGGGAAATATAAAAAATTTGAATTAAATAATTAATAGCAGAATAATTAATTTTGTTTTAAAACTACGCCATTAGTGAGTAGTAATTGTTAAAATAATAGCACATAAATTTTGCACAGATACATATATCTGAGTAAGGGTATTATTCCTCTGATCATTTGTTTACATCACATGACCATTTGAGATTTTATATAGCAAAAATTAAAGATTGGAATTTGAGGATGTAAATCTCACTGAAAAGCAAGTATAAAAAATATTCCTTTAGCTGGATTTTAAGATTTTCATTGGAATAAATTGCAGTTAAAGTATATGTAATTTTTTTGTTGAATCATTTCCATGATTGTATTTTTATTCATCTGAAATGTTTTTTGCAGTATTAGTTGGCTATAATTGTGTCTTTATATAATAATTTTATTTCTTTGTTATTAAAGGCATAATATACGTTACATTCCACTGTGTCAAATAATATTTCATGAATTAAATGTTAGAAGCGATAAGTAAACGTGACCGAATTGCCCCAACGACTTTGAGTGGGGCGGGCAATTCGGTCCACTTCAATTTTCACATGCCTGAGAGTCCTACATTAAAATTCTTTTTGATTCTAATAAATTATGATAAGTCAGTTTCATTTTTAAACATATAGCTGAGAAAGATTATTTTAAGAAAATTAGGGTTCGAAAACGTAATAAAATGTTCGAGTTGCGTTCGTTTTTATCAATAACAAAAAAATCTTATAAAAAAAAGGCTCGCTAACGTAAGGAATTCCTTAATTCATGTTAGGTTGCTATTCTTTGTTTAATCTGTAGTATAATACCAGAATTAAGCAAATTCTTTACGTTTTGGTGAACGTTTTTTAACGATTTTGCGATGTTTGACAATATGAATGCAAACGCTGTTTGACAGAAATGAACGCAGCTCAAGCGTTTAGTCTCTTTTACTAACAAATGGATAATAGTACAATATTATTTTGAAAGGAAATTTAGGGAATTGAAAACTAATAAAAATGTTCGAGTTTGCGTTTCGTTTTTGTCAAACAAGCAAACATCGTAAAAAAATATGCTCACCAAAACGTAAGGAATTGCCTTAATTCTATATGGTTGCTATTTCTGTACACGATTAAGGAAATTTCTTTTACGTTTGGTGAGCGTTTTTTTTTTACGATTTGCAGACTGTTTGACAAAAAACGAACTGTAATGTTATTAATTCTGTTAAGTTGCAAGATTCTTTTTTATCTTTATTATTACACAGAAATTACAGAAATTCTTTACGTTTGGTGAGCTTTTCTTTACGATTTGACACGCTGTTTTGACAAAAAAAACGAACGCAAAACGCTTTGACAAAAATGAATGCAAATTCAAGCGTTTTAGGCAATTACGTTCGTAAGAAACCAATGCAAGAACGGAAAACTGTCTTAAGGGTCGGCAACAACATCATCAGGTATCCCATTTGTATCCTGCTGGTTACTTGTTGCAGTAAGTGTGAACCATCTTTGCTGAAAAAAATTTGTACTAGGTAAATTAGGACACTAAGTTGAAACAACTTTTACCTACCTATCTATGCTGTAAAATGTTAAAAATTATTTTAAACATTATTATTTCGGGACATCTTTTAGTAAAAGAGTATTAAAAAATTTAATTTATGAAGATTTCAATGTGGAACCGAATTGCCCCACGCAAATTTTAAACCTGGACCGAATTAGCCCCATGTTTACAATTTTTTTAAATAAAACTAATATTTTTTATTTGTAACTGAATGACTCAAACGATTGCATTAAGGTTATAGGAACTATTTTTAAGTACTATATCTTAGGAACATTAGGAATATATACAATTATTTTGAACTGTATGATTCTTAGCAATAGGCCTAAAATTTTACCCGATTATATAGTGCTCAGAAAAAGAAAAATAAAAATCACAAAAAATTTATCAGACAAAATTGAAAGGTTTTCATAAAACATTAATAATACCTAAGACATAAAATAACATTATTTACGTTTTTTAAAGATATAATTTTACATCTAATATAAACATTTTGACAACATGGACCGATTGCCCACGTGACCGATATTGCCCCTCATGGACCGAATTGCCCACGCTCTTACGATTATATATATATAATATATATATAATTTATATATATAAATAATATATATTTATATATATATATATATATTATATATATATATATATATGATATATTTATATATATATATATATATATATTTGAAAAAGTGAATAACAGAATAAATAGCGAAAGACACTCACCTACTTTGGTAGACTCCCAGAGACACAGTTCCAAGGGACAGTCAATGAAAAACAAAAATACTTCTTTAGTGGACAACAAATAAACAGGACTTGTTTATAATAGTTAGTAATATGTAAATATGATTTTTGGGAATTAATAAGCTTAATCATTTAGTTAATTTGATATATGTGATATGTACATAAAGCCCAGTTCCCAGAAATTTCTGAGGGAGCGGCTTGTGTTACTTTTCCAATTGTTTAAACTCTTTACTCTTTATATCCAATCATACGGAACTTAACTCTTTGAACCACTTAATACACGGCCCATACCCTAGTTCCTGTTCCTAATCCTCTGTCAACCCTTACATCAATATCTCTTTAACTCTTTATTAAATCAGTGCTTAATCACTGGAATGAGAAAAATAAAAGGAATTAAAAAACACAAACACTTTCACTAAAGAGAGACAAATAATAATCAATCACTGCAGTCCTCTTCTTAATCCAACTTCCAGATCCGAAACATCTTCCAACAACAATCAAGCTACAGGCTACACAAACTTTATCTACTTCCTCATCTTCTTCTTCATCATCTTTTTCTTCTCCCAAGAAACATTCACCCTTAAAAAAATGAAAACACAAAACCTCATCAATCTTATACCTTTCTCTCTCCTCTCTTTCTCTTCCACTGTTGCCCATTCCTTTCTAAACACACACCCCAAACACAAACAACTCACTACCCAACACACCCACAATGACAACGAAAACACAAAACAAAAAAACGGAAAAAAAAAGAAGAAGAAAAATCCTCACCACCAAACACAGCGCAACCCACGAGCACAACAAACACCCAAACACTTAATACACTTTATAATTCTTTGGTTTCTCATTTCTTTCAGTCTTCCTATCCTTCTTATTCTCCACTCCTCCCATAAACCTCTTTTTCCTAGTCCACTCATCCACTCCAGTATTACATTCCGAACCAGTCAACTCAACTTCATCACTCACACAAACTTCCTTTACCCTCTCCCCCTTATTGTCATACACTACTGTTCCATCATTCTCAGACGTTACTCCCATATGTCCTTCTCTTTCACCACCCACAGTCTCGCCATCATCCACCGGACCTGTATCACATATCTGAAGTATCTCTTCATACTCTTTACTCAGTCTATCCCCATCCACCCCCTCATTCAATATCCTTAATCTCATTTATCATTCCTCAATCTATATTCCTCATCCCTCATTCCTCATTCTACATCCCTAATCTCATTTTACATTTCATATTCTTATTCCCCTACCAATTCCAACACTATTCACATCCCCATTACCCACCGAATACACTCTTTTCTCCACATTATCCTCCACTGAACAACTTCATCACCCCTTCGCTCTCTGTTACCCTATACACATCACAAGATCTCCACAAATGTTTTTCTGAATGACAAAAATCACACCTCTTCAGATTCCTGAATCTATCCCACTTCCTCCAATATCCAACACCAGTCATTCCAGATTCCATATAAACATCTCTCTCACCTGTTACTGTTGCTACCTCATTTCTCTCCACCAAATAGACCTTCATTCTCTCCCGTTCTCCATTCCTCACATCCTCCTTCCTTTGCTCTCGATTCTCACCACCCGAACACACTTTATTCTTTCTCTCATTTTGTGCATTGTTGGGACACAAATACGCAAAGTGATATTCCGACTGACAGATTATACACTTCCGTACATTCCCATAAGCATCTTTTGCATTTAACCTTTTTCCATCTTTCCACTCTCCTCTCACACCGTCACTGAGCCCATCACCTCTTGCACCCCCCTGGTTACTTCCGTACCACACTTCACTTCCCTCTACTACCTCCTTATTCACCTTTACAACATTACCTCTTCCAAACCCTTCACAAATGTTCACCAAGTCATCCTTAAAGGTTCCAAACTCCCACATGTCTTTACCACAATAAGCCAAAACCATTTGCTTCTGGCTATCGTCAATGTTCGCTCCTTCCAACAAATGCACGCATTTCATGTCAACCCCTAAATCTACCTTTCCAACCACTTTACATTTCTGCTCTACAACTTCATACCTGCTCACATACTCTCATAGACTCCTTCATTATTTCTTTTTATATAAAAATATTCACACACTCGATCATACCTGTCTCTGTTTTTCTTTAGCATACTTTTCATCTAATCTTTTCAGAATAACTTCAACACCCTCTTTCTTTCCCAATGACCTCCACTCCACCTTACTCACACACTCGAAAGCCTTTCTCCCTAAACTCGACAAAATCACACCAGCAGGTTTCTCGTGTTCCTCACCATACACGTCATACCAGACATCTAACTGTTCTTTCCATACTTCATACTCCTCTGTATCCATTTCACCATTAAACTTTGGACACCCACACCGAGCGCATCTCTCAACCACAACTACCCCCTTCTTACCACCACCAGCTCCTTCACCCTTCTCCATGACAATCCAATAACCAAATACACCAATGCGCAGCTATACAACCCCAGAGGTACGTTCTCTCGGAACTACGCTCTGCTACCACTGAAAAAAGTGATAACAGAATAGCGAAAGACTCGCCTACTTCTTTGGTGGACAACAAATAAACAGGACTTGTTTATAATAGTTACTAATAATTTGCTAAACTATGATTTATTGGTAACTATAAATAGCTTCTTAAATTACTAATTTAGTAATTGAGTATGAATATTTTAAATATTGAATATCGTATAGAAAATATGATACATTTAAAGCCCAGTTCCCAGAAATTTCTAGAGTGAGCGGTGCTTTAATGTTAGTATACTTTTCCAATATGTTTAAACCTCAGTGGTTTCTTCAAACTTTGTTCAGATATATTATGGCGAGGGTTACGCCAACTCAAGAAATACCTGGTCACCCTTGGACTAATTTCAAGTTTATACTTAAAGAAGTAATCATTTGTTTAAGATATCTAGAAAGAATTACGTGTTCTCGCTTCTTTACAAATTTATGATAGTTAGGCTATATAATCATAATACAAATCCTCGAATGTATTATGTGCGTCTCTAAAGTTGATTACAGCATGCAAAGTCATAGTAACGAGTATATATGTGCACTTTAAATATGAATAATAAATATATTAATAATTAGTGATTATAATAATAATAATGAAAATTCTGGAAAATGTTTACTTTTCGATGATAAGCACTCCAGTTTTCTGTTAATCATATAAATACAAAGCAATAATATCGGTTAATAAATTAAATTAATTCAGTATATATATTTTAATCATCTCTTTTTATGCATATATATATATAATAGGGTACTAACCTTTATATATCCTTTAACTTATGAAGAAATTCACCAAGTGTGTAGAATTAAATGAATGCTAATATTATAATTTTAATTATATTCTAAAGTATATTATTTTTTGATATTTATTTTAACTAAGCGATGTAAATATTATTTTTTATAAAATATCAAGAAAATAACTCTTTCTTGATATTTATCACTTAATAATATTTTATAAATATTTGATATAATCTAATAAATGTTAAATAAAAATAATAATTAAATTTTAAATATAAAATTTATATAATAATCTATAAATATTAATAATAATTAACATACTAGATATAAAATTAATATATATAATATAATATAATAATTAATAATATATAAATTATAAATAATAATAATGTAAATATAATTAAATTAATAATATATGATATTAATATTAATATATATCTTAAGCGATAAATTTATAATCTAAAATGATTATAAAAATACTAAAATTTAAGTTAAATATTTATCTAAACAATATATTTTTAGATATATTAGGTATAATTGTACTTGGACTATATACCGAATTTTTATTAGTTCTGGACCAAGTAAAACCTAGGAATAACTTATTACGGAACCTCGGAAAATAGTTTGCGGCCGCGAACCGAACTTTCTGATACTTTTCCGAAATTTATGCTCAGTACAGATATGCAGCCAATTTGTATGCTAATTTAAATATATGATTGTCAGTATGAGGAGAAGGAATTGGTGTTACTGCAAAAGGAGATTAATAATTACTCTATACTTTGAAGCTCTATAGTTACCTGTAAGCCAATAAATAATTATTATAGATATATATATAATGCGTGTGAAATTTGATTCTATATAAATTTTTTCATATTGTAATAATATAATGTAATGAGATATCAATATATCATCTTATAAGTTGTAACGTATGGCAGTCTATCACTGGTATATAAAATGATTTACTTTAATATCATGTGTACAAAATTTCATATCTTATTTTGTTAAGACGTTTTTTAAAACAGAAACATTATCTAGAGAAAGAGTGTGTTTATGAGTAATTATGTCAGATATAGCGAGTGGTGTTTTTATTCGAGCTTAAAGAATATCATTATAGGGGGTAGAAACGTTACCTCTGACATTTGAAAGGAACTTTTCATTAAACCTATTATATTTAATTTAAACACTCACCCGGTTCTAATATTTTACCATCTTTTCAATATATATATCTAAAATTATGTACACATATATAAATGTTATAGTAAATATTTATTTTCTGCTCAATCGAGTTTCTAATATTAAATAATTTTTGAGTAATTATTGAAATCTTACGAACTATTTTCAGTATTGATAGACCATGTGTATGTTCTTTTATCCAAGATCTGCGGATATGTCACTCAAGTTCTAACTTTTTTATAGATTAATATTTGTTTTCTCTGCTATTCGAGTCACAATTAGATCTGACAATCTAAATATTATATTGACGTAATGATAACCATGAATCGTACTCTAATTAAACTAAGTAAATGGATAGGTCAAATATCAATTAAATTTGATGACATCACTATATACACAATATTGTACCGCTCCTTATAATATATTATTATTTAGTTAGCGAAGATAAATATATTTATCATAATTATATTATATTCAGTTCAAACCTACTTTCAATCACGGAAGTTATGAACACTCCATGTACTAATAAAAGTTAATTAGAGTGCATTATATTATATATATTATTTCTAAGATTATTCCTGTAACTGGTTTTGTTCCGTTAAAACCTCGTGATCATCTTCAGATAATTATTATGATAATTTATTAATATAACATTGTAATTATAATTGTAACTATAATTATATACACTGATTTAATAAATTAATTAAAATAATTGTGACACATATTATGCACTTCTCAGGATTACTATGAATGTTCCTAATACTAGTGATGAGTGTATAATACTATATTGAGGAACCAACTTCTTCAGCATAGAAGCTCATTGCGTTATGTTAATGATGTTCGCGCTATTTTTAAGAATCCTCCTTATAATAAAATTTCATTACATGTGATCATCAGAGGAATTGTGTGCCTATAATAATGTAAATTAATTTAAGTGAATGTACAATATAGGTATGGTTAAGTGGTAAGGTTGTACCTTAATTACCATGAGGTGTTACTACTGGCTATCTCAGTGAGGTTTATTATATTAGGATGATATGCTAATTGTATGTCATAACACGTGCGTGATTAGTTTATTATAGGCTTATAAACTTGTGTCTGCTCAGCTACGTTGGTGTGATCTACAACTGTTTTTGAAGCTCAAGAGTATTTCTACAAGAAATAATGTAACCGAACCTGATCAACTAGTGATAATACCACCTTTAAATATTAAACTGTGATAAAATAATAATAATAATAACAAATAACCATACGTGACCATATAACTCTAATAAATAAAAAACCGAACTACCCCTTTTGATTTCTTGGAAGCTATATTAAATTTTATAATTCTAATAAACTTTATCAAATATACGTTAAAATGTTAAAAATGCTACTCGCATAATAAGGCATTATTTTAAATCAGTCCACATTAAATCTACAAGCTATTTAAGACCTACAAGCACAGTATATAACTATATATATATACCTCAACAATCACAAAAACCTTATATATATAAATTTATAACTATCTATTCCATATTTGTGAGAAATAATAGTCGGAACCACATATTGTTTTATTAATTCGATAATTAACAATGTCGAATAGAAATTCTTCAAATTTACAAAAAAAATTGATTCTTTTGTACGTTAAATTTAATTTTAAATATCATTTTTTGTTTTACTAACCTTTTTTATTATTTGATAATCTCTCAGTTTACCGCAAGAGTTTCAAAACAGTAGTAATAGACTGTGCTTACGTACTCGTACTTATTATTAGGAAGTATACAGACAGAATTAACTTATACAGATAAAAAGAGACAGATAATTAATCAATCTAGTGCTTATATATGTTTATCACTTAAACACGAACAATTATATCACTGAACATAAACAAACAACTGAATACACTGATATACAAAAATCATTTAAAATTTCTACACTCCTCATGTGAAGCCCAAAAACTGAAAATAGCCTGAAGGAATTAAATACAATAGCGATGCTGGCAATTCACATCCACCAATTTTTTAATATAACAATAATGATCTGTTAACTAGTGTAGTCCTATAATATAAAAAAGTATAAAATATAATAAGAATGAATTTCTAAAGAGTCAATAAAATAATACTAAAGTATGCACGAGATTTGTCTATAGGTGTAAAATAAGTACTTGTGTTTCTCACCAAATGTTTAAGATAGTGCCTATGGAATAATAATTTTCATTTATCAATTGATTATAGAATCAAAACTCTGAAGAATGTTCCTATTAAGTATTTCTCTGTGATTAAGATCCACGGATAGTACTCTGATACTAAATAAAAATTAATATAATATAAGCCGCACATATATATATATATAATAAGACAAAATGCATACAATAATATTATTTAATATGATAAGGAAAATAAATTAAAAGTTACATAATGCTACAACATTATAGAAAAATATTATTCTTAATTCTTAATTGGAATTGCTCATAAATAAAATTTATAATATATTATAATAATAAATAATAATATAATATAATATAATAATAATAATAATTAATATATAATAATATATAATAATAATAATAATATATAATAATAATTATAATATATATAATTAATATAATAATATTATACTCTCCATGTGTGCTAAGTCTATTATATATATATTATCCAATGGTTCTAAGTAATTCTAGAAGCCAGGGTTACCTCAAATAAAGAAATCAAATTGATTTAAATCAACTGAATTTTTTTATGATAATTTATTTTATAATAAAATAATAAATCATAATTTCTTTTGGTCTTAATTTACCTTTATACTTTTATTTAGATATTAATTGTATTTGTGCGAACACATTTTGGTACATCAAATTCCTAAGGATGAGTATACCATCGCTTCAGTGTAATAATAGTAAGATTATGTATATAGTTTATTTAATTTAAACTATAGAGTTTGTTTAAACACTTATTTTCATAATAAACAGCAAACGCTCAATTAATTTAAAATACAATATATAAAATCTGAAACTAGTGATGAATCTGTTAAAAAGAAAATGAATTATTCAATAGACTAACACGGAATGGTATCATATAATTGTTGATAAGAGTCCTTATAGTGCATAAAGTTAAATATAATTATATTTAAAACTTTTCTTTAATATGGAAATGCTCTACCTACTCTTTCCTAAGATTGAATAACACGTGTTATGTCTTTTACTTATTTTTTATATTTAAATTATTTCTATTAATATTTATATTTTTATAAATTAATATGAAATTTTGGACTCACAATTAATGAAATATTATTATATAAAAAATCGGGTGAAATAGGTGAGAAGCTTCTCATTTCTTAAAAATCCCTTATCGATATATCTCAATATATTATAAAAAAAAAATATTTTATGAAAGATATTTGTGAAAATTTTTTTTTCTTATATGATATCTTTTTTTTAATACATATGTCTTGATATAATTTATTTTCCTGTAAAAATATATTATAGTAGCATAACATTTTAAATAATCATATAAACATTATTTTTTTCAATCATTTAATATATAGATAACATGTATCTTCTCAAAAACATGTTAAAAACATTTTAAAACATTAAATGATTAAATTGAGTGATCTATAAATTGAAAGTTTAGTATATATACTATACAGGATTAGATATTATATATTAATATATATTTATGAATGCAACACTCATCTCATCTCTCCAAGTTTACTAGATTCTCTATAGAAGTATTACTTAGTAGATGAGAAATTAATTATGCTTCTGATATTTTATAATTGAGATTTCTTCGAAACTATAGAGTCCTACATTTATTGGTGTCATCTTACATGACTCAGTTGCATCACATATATCAGTGATTATCGATTGATGATTATTTAGTTCGTGTATGCATAATCATGTCAACTGGAGTACGAATGTGGAAAATCAGTTACGCGTTCCATAGAGTTTTATTTATAATTACTATGAGAGACAGCTTCTTGAACACATTAGGTTAGAAAAGTTCCGGAATTTAGAGGGTTCCCTCATCGCCCGGAGGACCGCGCTCAGGTGAGACACCACAGTTTACTCTCTCCTCTCAAAGAAAAAAGTTTGATATATTCTTATTGTAAAAAACGTAGTTCACTGACTTCACGATAATTGTGAATTACACGCCTGGTGAGCACCGAGAAACACCTTTCATAAACGTTTTACCTCAAAGTTGCTATGACACATTTCTGAAAAGAAATAACTGGTCTCGTTAAATATAATTAAGTTTCTTTAGAATAAAATATTAGATAAATAAATGTCATATAAGATTTAAATAGAAACTTAGAAGTAATTTCTGATTTGAACTAATTAGATAATTTTTTATCAATATCTTTTTCGTATCGGATTAAATTGAGTCTTACTTTTTCATCCGAAAACTATTACTGAAAACTGGGAGATATTTTGCTTCAACTTTTCAGAATTTCAGTGAAATTCCAGTTCGAGCAAAAGAATAAACACAGATTCATATCATATGATGTCATAAAAAATCAATACAGCCATTATTAAAACAGTGATTTCATACGATTTGTTTCCAAAATAGCATTACTAATATAGTATATAATATATATATATAATAATATATATAATATATATATATACTATATATCTATATATATAATAGTTAGATAATATATTATTAATATAATATATTATATATATACTATATATATTAATATATTAATATATTTATATATATATTATTATATTATAAATATATATAATATATATATGTGTTGAATAAATTAAATTTTACATTTAATTAGTCATTTAGTGGGATGGATTGCCTGCTGATCGCCACACATTTTCGAAAATTGGGAATCAGATTGGATACAGCCACCCTCATTTCGTTTTCTACAAATTGCATTTTTGATCGCTATTTGTATTATTAAGTGACAAGCCGAAAATCCAGCTTTGCATAAATAAGAAGTGGCAAATGGAATTAAAATTTGTTGAGGTTTACCGCTCAGGAGTGGATATTCATTTTTTACCAATGTCCAAAATTATTTTAATTCCATGACACTAAATTTTATTTTCAACGAATTGTCGCAAGATAGTTCAATTAGATTCTCTTTTTCCGTAATGGTAAAATCCTCTAAAGTCTAGGACTTTCCGTCTCATTAACTTTTATACCCTTAATAACATTTTAAAATATTTCTCTAACTAAAGAAATGTTTCACCACATTTTATACTATTGTTATTTCAATGGATAACGTTTGCCTGAAGTCTTTAGTAACCTAATTTCCATTTTCAAACTTAAAAATTGGAATGTTATAAATATTGGATACTGAAGTGAATTACATCAGAGATGCTTGCAACACTTAATTTTAGTTTTTTTAAGCTACTACATATGTTTTGTGAGTCTACTACTTGTTTTCATAATACAACTAATATAATTATTATCTACTATGGATGATAAAATTATTAGAGCATTTCAGCTTTATTTAAAAATATTCACATATAGTCATATTGCTAGCTTTTAGCAGAAAATCTGTATATTTTCTAATAAACGTATATCCATGGTTATAAAAATTTAAAATAAGAATATTACATAATAAACTTATAGAAATCTATTATAATTATTTATCAAAGATTCAATACTGAAAATCGTATTGGAAAAATTTTTTAATGTAAATATAATAAGTGTAACTGAATAAATTATATACATTAATCAGTGTTGAATATAGTTTGTTACAGATTTTTATATATATATCACCAAATGATCACCCTGTCATTGCAAGCTAGCCTAATCACCCAAGAAGATGACCTGCTCATCTCACGAAGTTTTTCTCAAGAATAGATCTCCACTGGTACTATAATCTCTCTTATATACATAAGAGAGGAATATTTCTTAGCTCAAAACGGACCTCCCTACACAAAGAGAATCACATTCCTTTCATGACACAAAACAAGAATAGCTTCGGATATTAAAGGGAATGCTTCAATCCCAACTACCCATCATTCCTTCCTAAGATTAACTTCCTAATCACGATCAACCCTACATTCAATAGTCTCTTATTACTCTTCTAATTAAAATCAGTGCTTAATCACCTGGATGAGAAAATAAAAGAGAATTAAAAACGAAACACTTTACCTTAAAAGAGAGACAAATAATAATCAATCACTGCAGTCCTCTTCTTAATCAACTTCCAGATCAAAAC
This sequence comes from Trachelipus rathkii, assembly GCA_015478945.1. Lineage (NCBI taxonomy): Eukaryota > Metazoa > Arthropoda > Malacostraca > Isopoda > Trachelipodidae > Trachelipus > Trachelipus rathkii. Next base: position 2,144 of record JABUQX010052672.1, on the reverse strand, counting down.
ATCTTCCAACAACAGCATCAAGGCTACAGAGCTACAAACAATCTGACCTTCTTCCTCATCTTCTCTTCTCTTCCTTTCTTCTCCCAAGAAACATTCACCCTTAAAAAAATTTGAAAAACAAACAAAAATATCATATACTATAATATAATATTATATATATATATATATAATATATATCATATAACTCACTGCAATGGAAGTTGTATAGTTACAAAGGAACATAGTAATATATTTTATATAAATATATATTCTAGTTGCGGCCTAATATATATATGTTGAAAAGAATAATAGATAATATAGTATGTGTATTTATTCCAGTGGCATTTGCGTTCATACGGTAATATAGATGGACTAATGTTTTGATTTGCTCTCTCACTAGTTCGTATATTAAATGTATGACACTTTTGAGCATTTTTATTCAAAACTTTTTATATAAATAATTAAAGATATTTTTTTTTTATGTAATTGATAATCAAGCTTATCTTAATAAACTCAACTGTACTTGATGTTACTATGTACTTATGATACTGTAGTTACCTTTTATTGTACATTGATCACTTGTGCTTGGTACTATGCAAGTACTCTGTTGTAGCATTTTTTATACTTAGGTGACAATAATTATTTTTATTTCTTTATTATCAATTATTATTATATAGTCAGTATTATAATTATTATTAATTTTATTCCTAAATGTATTATAATAATAATAATTTTACATATATATACATATATTATATATATATATATATATATATATAATAGTATTATATATTAATTATTATAATTATATAGTATATTAATATATATAATATATAATATTTATATAGTTAATTATATATAATATAATATATCTATATATTATAATATATATATAATATAATATATATATATAATATATATATAGATTATATTATATCATAATACATAAAATCATAACAATATGTTATTTCCCATATAACATATATCTTATGGATATATATATTATAAGTGTGTAATTATATATATATATATATATATATATAAATACTATATTATACGTAACCATATATGTTACAGAAATCAGATTAATCTATATAAGTATAAGATAATGAAAGAATAATGACAATGTACTCACTAATAAGAATAGAGCCCAGCTCTTACCTTCCCTTTAGTATATATTAACTATATTTAGTAGGGAATTCGCCGCTACTCAATAGGTGAAATATTCCATCTCTATAGAGCTATTCAATCATAGGATCTCGCGTACGGACCTCAATCTACTCACTAATGCATATCCTACTAAATTGTGTGGGTTCGTTCTCCTATGGTATACTCCCAGTGGGCACATAAACCATAACTACATTATACTCACAAACCCTGCCATTTACTTCACATAGATATGTGCACTTTTTTTACTGCCTCACCTGTACCTAAAACTCACATATTCACTTACTATCCGACTAATTCATTATTAATTGAATGACTCAAATCCACTTCTTTCTTATACTACGCGGTGAATCTGCTAAGCTCTCACGAGATCAGATTTTTCGGTTGCCCAAGACGCCAATACACACAAAAACATCGTATACATTCACGCTTAGTACAACGTACTTAATAAATTCATTCTTTACCAAAATACATGTACCAAACCATTCTAAACATACTTTAATTTATTCTCTCATTTTATACCCTTATTATTATTAATATACCATTAGTACTATTTTTGTGTAAATACGTTTCATTTCGGAATTTGGGAAAATAAATGTAGAAAGTGTTCAGCACACCTACACGCCCCTAAAGATTGTCATCTGGAACACATTGTACTTTATAGAAACGTAATTACTTCTCAAAATTAAGTATCTCTTTTATTAACTAATCACCACAATAATATTTAATTGCTAACTCAAGCCTATACCTTTCCTTGCAATCACAAATAATATATACTTATTACCTTAACTTTCGATATCATTCAATATGGCATCATGATCACTATATTCACACACTTTTTCTGTCCTAAACATATATTATATTAAGTATATATTAAATATAATAATAATTATATATAGATAATTATATTAATAATTAATAATATAATATATATATATAATATATATGATATTATATATTATATAATATATATAATATTATATATCTATATATATATA
>JABUQX010052671.1:0-12500 GCA_015478945.1 Trachelipus rathkii | reverse complement strand
ACTTAATTATGAATGGCACTGACCCTAATCTAAGCTAACCTCTCTGCACGAGAGTTTCCTACAAAAGACCGCGAGATAGGGACGCTTCAGGCGGCGTCGCCCTCCACATCCCCTTCTCCTTTAGGCATCCCTCCCAATCGGGGGAGAGATGCTATGATACCCCTTTAGTTACATTGTTCATAGGAGAGTCACCAGGCCTACGGGGTGTACACATGAGATTGGCAAAGTAGTCTCTCACAAGGCTGTGTCACCCTTTGTGTCATGCATGCATAATGACTTACATAATTACTCTAATCATGGGCTTTTTAGTCCATGGTTTTGGTGACCTCTGGCTGTTGACAGGAACATTTAGCTCAAAATCTAAAGTGAGGCTTTAGATTTTGTTTAGATCTAAAGGTTCCTATGAACACTCATTTATATTTGGTTACATGAAATGTATAGTAAAGTGGAATAGAAGGAATAGTGGAATAACTACTTGGAAAAGGAGGAAAGAACTACAATGTATGGGTAATAATACACTTTAACAATCGAATTTGTACACGTATTAATTTCCACATAATCGTCTCTGTCTCTTATTTTTCTCAAGAGATACTCACATTTGTTCCTCATTTCCTTCCTCTATTTTTCTGTTCCTTCCGAGTTTTTCTTTTTATCAGAAGGAGATGGAACTAGACTGTAGAATATTTTAACATTTCTTAAGCTTTCTACTACGACTTTATTGTCCTTTATTATGTGAGCATTGCTGTTGGTAATTTTTACCACACGATAGGGTCCGTGAAACTTTGCCGCAAGTTTTCCAACATTGTATTGTTGACTCTTCACAAGTAGAAATCGAGCCTCTTTCAGATTCTTTGGCAGAAATATATTGCGATTTCTCAAATTAGTTCTCTGGGCCAATGGCTTTGCCATTAGCTCTGTTATTCGCTCAATGTAGGTATCGTATGATTTTGGTCCACTGGAGGCAGTTGTGCTGATAAGACCGTCAGGTATGTTGATATTTCGCCCAAATAATAGCTTGCTGGGACTTATGCCCCCTTCTGAGAGGGGGACGAGCCTCATGGCGAATAAGACAAATGGGAGGACGTCTAACCAGTCTTGTGTTTTCATGGTGGGTTCCGCCAGCATAGTTCTTATGCTGTTTACAATCATCTTGTTTACCACTTCTACTTTCCCATTACTTTGACAATTATATGTACAGGTAGTGGAGTGGATGATCCCCAATAGCTTACACACACTCTCAAATAAATGTGAAGTAAAGTTGGCTCCGTTATCTGAAACTATTCGGCTGGGAATTCCACAGTGGGGAATTAACTGGTTTATCAAAGTCTGGACGATTGTCTCTTTTGAGGCGTCCTTAAGTGGGAAAGCCCATACATAGTGAGAGTAACGATCTATAAGGGTTAGGAGATACTTGTAGCCCCGACAGGTAGGGAGCTTCAATATATCGATATGCATTACTTCAAACTTATAGGACACTTTTCTGTACTCGCCCAAAATGGGATTGATTCCCCGGCCAATTTTGGACACCTGACATTGAACACAGGACCTGACTATTTCCTTAACTCTACGATGAATTTTCTCAAATACGAAATCGGCCTTTATAACAGTGAGGCATCGATTTATGCCGAGGTGTCCCTCCAAGTGGATCATTCTGACGAGGGCGGCAACTTGGGTGCTTGGAATGATAACTCGGGAATAGGATAATGATATGTCAACATATAAGGAAATCTTTTTCTTCTTGAACCAAAATTCTTGTTTTTTAATGATTAATGAGCTCTTATCATTACCTTCTAATAAGGATTTTATAAATGGATCATCCTCTTGGTCTTTACTTATCTCTATATAATCAATTTCCCTCCTAAAGCGCTTAATCAGCTCTAAATGTGCGTCGTTGCAATCTCGGATCAAATTGATGTGTGTGTTTATAGGTAAAATATCTCTTAATTCATCTACTTTTAAGTCCGTTACTTCTTTATTAAATTTATCTAATTTCTCTCTTTCTAATTCTCTTCTTTCTTCTATGCTCACCCCTTTCGTTACTGCGTCAGGATTTTTCCCATGAGAAATATTTAAGGTATGTGCGCTATGGTCATTTAAAGGTCCTAACGTCGGTCCTTCATGGGATTTTATGGTTTGGGCACCGGCTACATTCTTTGTTTTTTATTATTTTTATATTTTTCAAAAATCTCATCCCATATTTGCATCTGTTTTATTTTTATATGATGATTTTCCGGCAAATATGGGTTCAAAAATAAACCTTTATATCGCTATAAAATTTCATTAAAAGATGTAGGGCTAGAAGAAACGTGCAAAATATTTGGATGAGGAGTAAATGCTAGAGAAGAGGAAAGAGTTTCATGCACATAATTAATATTAGAATTGTAAATTTGATTTAATTTAATACTATTATTTGTGATTGAATCTATAAGTAAATCATTAGTAAAATCGATTCCCATTTGAAATTTCTTTAAAAATGATAAGCCTAAAATGTTCATTTTGATGTCGGCAATATAAAAAGTCTCTACATAATTCCTGCCTAGACCCAAATCTACTTCAATATTTTTAATAGTATAAATAGTGATTTTTGAATTGTTTGCCGCATACATGAACCCGACAGGTAGACTGTGATTTGTTCGAGCCCCTACTGCCATAAGACTTTTTGAAGCCCCGGAATCGATTATATAATTTACTCCATTAATACGGTCATGAACCTGATAAGAGATTGGGTTGTCGATTTTACCGACTTGCTCGTTCACCGCCACATCGGCTGCAACTTGTTTACTGTCACCACAGCTTTCGTTAACAGCACTTTGGATGGGGTTTAACAAGCTATCTGTTTTATCGCCTTCACCGACCCTTACCTGATAAATAACTGTACCATGAGGCAAATTTAATGTAAAAATATATACCCTGCATGCAGAGGGCTTCTAGTTGTTACAATATTGGACTCATTTAGCTTACCATAACATTTTAAGACAGACGAATCATTTATGACAATAGTTTTATTGATTAAAACATTTTCAGAATTTGCACTACTACTACCAGTGGGTCTCTCATTGTCTATATTAATATGGGGCGCATGCTCCCCCTTACAGATAATGACGGTAGTTCATACACAATTTTATCATTTATTTTATCACAATTCACTTGAGTACTGTCATTTTGCACATTATTTAAATTTTCAGAAATTTCGATACAAGCGGTTGGTTCGAGGCTCTGAGGAGCCCTGTCTTTTTTATCAGTAAGACTGGATTTGCTCTTTCTTTCAATTGTATGGTCACTATTTTCATTGTTTTGATGAATATTGTGATTATTATTATTATTATTATTATTATTATTATTATTATTATTATTATTATTATTATTATTATTATTATTATTATTATTATTATTATTATTATTATTATTATTATTATTATTATTATTATTATTATTATTATTATTATTATTATTATTATTATTGGTAGTAGTAGTAATAATAAGTGCAGTATTTGTAGTAGTATTATTTTGACTACTGTTTTTATTTGTATTTATAAAGTTTTTATTTTCTATATAGTTTTCACCAGTTATATTGGCACTTTGATTTATTATGTTTATTTCATTGTTTTTATTATCAACTTGGCGTGTATTGTTGATGATTTTTATTTGAGGATGAAAGGAAACTTTTTTCTTTTGAACTAATTTTCCCCGACTGCTATATTGAGGTTGTGTGGTGAGCAATCGGGATTCTAGTTTTCCGCATTTTGTGAGGTGGTGGATCTGTTACCATTATTATGGAGTAATGGGTATAGGGGGCACTCTACCCCTTCACATTTGTAAGCAAGATATAAGTATCTGGAATGGTAATAACATAGATTGCTTGCAGCATTGATGAAAGTGGTGGTATACCCATTATTGTCAGCTGAGCGCGGCTGTCTAGACTGGCTCCTTCCGCGGCTCATATTACCTTTCTCAGCTGTTTGTGTCTGACCTTGAAGCATCTGCTGTACTGTGCCAGCCAGCGTCGAGACTGTGTCCGCCAGCTGTGCCAGCTGGGTGGAAAGATGGCTGTCAGAGGATGGAGTGGCGTTAGGTGTGTGCACCGGGTTTGGCGCGATGTTCTTTGGGCCAACAGATTCGATTTCATGTCGACTTGTGTGCGGACGCACAGCGTTTACATGGCTCCAAGTCTGATCGAAACTTTGTGGTTGGTTTCGTCCATCTTTGCGAACGAAGTTTTTATATAGATCATCCGCCACTTTAGTCATTCTCAACAAGTCGTTTTCTTCAGCGAGGGAATAGACTGACATCTGGATGTTTACAGGCATCTGTTCTAAGAACAAGTCTACGGCAAATTTAGGGTTGTGTTCTAAGAGGACTTCGAAACTCTTGTTCCCAAGGACATTTTTGACGCTGTTCAAATATTCACTTGGCAACTCGTCTGGCTGTATGCCTTGTTTAAAAACGTCCCGTATTCTATTTCTGAGAGCTGGGAGGTACATTTTCTTTATGTCTTCAAGAAGGATTCTATAAGCATCTTCTTGAAGCGGGAATTTTAATTTAGATACCAACGTTGTGGGAAGTATCGGTGCCAATAAGCGAACACGCTCATGGGGCTCGTCAATACGATTCAATTTAAAGATGGCTGTAGTTGCACTCAGCCAGTTGATTACATCGTAAGGATCGAAAATGGGCAATTGATTGGAGCTTAATTGATTGTGAGTATTGATAGGCGATCGGTATTCAGAACGCCTTGATCTCCCATTTTGGCGGGCATTCTTGGGCATCGTCTCAGTTTCACTCTCCGTTGTAAACCCAGATGGCCCTGCCTCCATTTGGGGTTGAGGGAGTTGAGGGCGTTGAGGGGAAGGAGTCTTTCCCTTCCTTGTTCGTGAAGCGTTCTTTGTTTGCGCCTTTTGACTTAGTTTTTTCGTGCTCACCATCGTCAACGACTCTACCAGTTCCTGACTCTTTGAATATTTAGCTGAGTCGCTTGGAGTCAAGCGCAAATGTTTGAATTTTAGGGCTAAGTTAGCTTGGGTTCAAGTTTCACCAAATCTTGGACGCTAACGAATTTTTTTCAATTTTGCGTAGCAACGACTTTCCTCTTTCTATTTTACTTATAGAAGGGTATAATTTCTTCACGTTGCAATTAAATTAACTCAATCACTTGATTATTTATAGATCTCTCGAACTGATTTAGCATCTATATCACAGATGACGACAAATTTTTTTTTTTTCAAATTAATTTGAAATTTAGCAATTTGGCACTAAATTCAGGGATCAGTGCTCCCTATAGTCACACTGGGCTTCACCAAAAATGGGTTAATGACCAAGACTCACTCTTGGTCCCCTTAATTAATCTTAATTACTGGCCCTATTAATCTGACGGTTTCAAATGAGATGTGCTTAATTATTTCTTTATTTATCAGTTACGAGATTTCACAGGAAATGGGTTTTACACAATGAATAATAGGTAATGTAAGCACCTTTAAATCGTAGAGATTAACAATATATAATCACGTAATCACTACTTAATTATGAATGGCACTGACCCTAATCTAAGCTAACCTCTCTGCACGAGAGTTTCCTACAAAAGACCGCGAGATAGGGACGCTTCAGGCGGCGTCGCCCTCCACATCCCCTTCTCATTTAGGCATCCCTCCCAATCGGGGGAGAGATGCTATGATACCCCTTTAGTTACATTGTTCATAGGAGAGTCACCAGGCCTACGGGGTGTACACATGAGATTGGCAAAGTAGTCTCTCACAAGGCTGTGTCACCCTTTGTGTCATGCATGCATAATGACTTACATAATTACTCTAATCATGGGCTTTTTAGTCATATATATATATATATATATATATATATATATATATATATATATATATATATATATATATATATATATATATATTAATATATAGTAATATATATATATATATATATATATATATATATATTCAATATATTATATATATATTATATTATATTATATATATATATATATATATATATATATATAATATATATATATATATATATATATATATATATATCTATATTTATATATATATTATATATATATATATATATATTATATATATATATATATATTATATACAAATCACCTTTTCCCACAAAATAATGAAGAAAATAAAACAATGTGTAGGTGTTCCCAACCCCAGTCACCTAAATTTCTGCAGCTCTCTTTTCAGGTCAATGAAGTAAACTCGTAGAAATATATATTCAGATCTATTGACCAGATTTTAAAGCTTTTATATTAGAAGGAAAAGTTGAAAATAATTTTGTCATTTAAAATCCAAAATAAGAGCACGGCAATAATAATTAATTTCTAAAATAAAAATAGTATAGTATAAAAAATAACAAAATAAAAGATGTTTTTAAGGAAGAAAACATAATGTTAATTAAAATATATGAGTTTTAAGGCAGTAAAGCATTGTGTTTTAATGACCCTAAAGCAGTATATAAAACATATTGACAGTTATAGAGCGAGTAAACACTATCTGAGTTAAAGCCAGTAAAAGCTAGTAAAACAAATAGCATACTTAATCCCTTTGGTGCTCAGTAACACCTCTATTGATTTTACTGATTTTACACTTTTGGCTTTTTTAAAGTTAGAACAAAAATTTGTTTGTTAAAAAATTATAAAAGATTATGTGTTAAAGTCAGTGATAAACACTATGAGTTGTAATAGCAATGAGTAATAAAAACATGTAGTTAAAGCAGTAAGCAGTTAAAACCAAAGCTTAACTAATTCCCTTTGGGCGTAGGTAAAACACTCTATTGATGTACTGATTAATTAACTGCTTAAGGTATGGATAAATTGTTGGATAAACAAAAATTTCCGTTACAAACCTCTAAAAATGAATGACTCATAGTATATTTTGAAAAGAAATTTCTATTAGAATAGTTTACATTAAGAGATATCATATTTTTCGTTATCGCGCCCATACTTTAATATTGCGCCTGGGGCGCAGCGTCGGCGGCTTTTTACGCGGGAAATTTGCTGCCTGCGGGCGCACGCGGCGGCGGTTTTCGCTGAAAAATATTGCGCTCTGTCGGGCGCATCCGCGCCGCGTATACGCCGGCTGGAAAGGCTCACCTGCGACGCGGGACTTGAGATCGTATTGCGTCACTTCTCAAATGTGTGTAAACTCTTTAGACTGATATAATTTCTGTCTGTGACTATAAGGTGTTAGAAAAATACTAAACCTGCATTAGAGGAGAGGCATCCTAGCACTTGGAATATACTAATCCAATCGAATTACCTCATACCTATTAACCAGGTGGTAGAACAAACCGTAGTTTTATTAGGCCTAATCGTAGGCGTAGGGGGAGGCTAAGGAAAAGGCTTGAAAAAGAGCACTCAAGTTGGCACTAATTGTGAGCACATCAGTTGGCAACTCAACCTTGGCACAGTGGTCACTCAGCTTGGCACTCGATCTAATACTAAGATACGACTAATAGAACACCTAGATTACTCCTTCACCGGTGATTATTGGAACATCAAAGTTGAACCATCATATAAATATGAGCCATCATAAAATCGTAGACCATCCAATTATCAGGCACCAATCAAGTAAGTGGACAATAGATGGACTGTCATCAAAAAGTTCGAGCTTCGATCAATAATTGCTGATCATAAAAATGTGAGCAATGCAAAAAGTCTTACAAGGTGTCAAAAAACGACTACGAGGTAAAAAAAATGCTACAAGGCCAAAAATTGTTCCCCTGGAATACAAAAGGGTTGACTGAAAAATTTGGGTTCTCAAAGTTGCCCCCTGGAAGACCAACAGGGTTGGCCGAAAAAAATCAGGTGCTGTCTCGAAAAATAAGGGAATGGCCAAAATAGGGGTGGGTCAAAATTGACCCGATAGGAAGACTCAAAGGAGGTTGGTAGTTGGTATAGTAACTGTGTGTTAAAGTTGTAACATGTAAGTTGTACGTATCTATGGGTGGAGTGATATAGTGTCATTAGAATGTGATGTATAAGTGTTAAGTGTGAATGTGTGATGCTTGTGGTATTGTGTGTGATAAGACATTCCCAGTATGTGTGTGTGTGTGTTGTGTTTGTGTGTGTGTGTGTGTGTGTGTGTGTGTGTGTGCGACGTAAAAGAGGGGTATTAAATCACCATTTAAGCTAATTCATCGCCTCATAATTTCAAAGTTTCGAACTTTTATTGGACCCTTTTAGAAGAGATAATCCCTACTAATCTCTCACTCACCTTTAAGAATGGTCAATTTCAGCCCTTGATACGGTATCAAGGACGAAATATCAAGGCCCAAACCGAAATATCAAGGCCTAAACATCAAAAAAAACGGGCTAAGCCCCTAAAGGCGGGCCAAAAATAGGGGAATACGTACGGACGGAGGCTTCGCCTCCGTCTAGCTAGGCCCCTTCTTCGAAGAGGCATCAAAAAGGTCAAGGCCAAAAAATGGTCAAGCAACGCTAAAACATCAAAAACGGGTAAGCCCTCTAAAGGGGGGTCAAAATAGGGGGGAATACGTACGACGGAGGCTTCGCCTCCGTCAGGCTAGCCCCTTCTTCTATATATATATATATATATATATATATATATATATTTTATATATATATATATATATATATATATATATATATATATATATATATATATTATATAATATATATATATATATATATAATAATATATATCATATATATATGACTATATATAATATTTATATTTATATATATATATACTATAACATACTATTATATATATATATTATTATTATAATTCATATATGTTATTCAATAAAAAAAATCCTCATTGTTATGTGATTATTTGGTATAATGAAATTGTAAAAATATAAAATAAATAAAAATTCTACATATTGTAATATGATTATTTTCTATCCTACTATATATGATCATAAAAATTTTTCTCTAATCCCCTTGGCAACGTTTAACATCAACCGAAAATGAACTGGGTAATAAATTGAAACAATATTAATAGATTTGTAAATACTGTAGATACGGACTTTCACCTTTTGACAATTTTCTTTGGCAGTGTGTGGAAATTTATTTGTCCTATTTATAAATGGTAAAAGTCTTCACAATTTTTTTTTTGTACGGTCTTATGCTTCTATGAAGGAAAGTCTCTACGTTTCTCTCCCTTTTAACAAAAGCCGAAAATGATGTGCAATTTCCTATGAAATGATTTAGAGCCAAAAAATTGTTAACTCAATGTGAGGTTCGGTTACCTCTACATTTTTAGTCGCCCAGAAAAATACTCTAATATTTAAAATTACAAATGTGCTTATTGCTGATGCCTTCCAAAACTCCCTAATTGAGTCTTTGCTTGGAAGACGCAAGTTCAGTTGTTGCCTCACCACTTTCTCCACTGTAGCCTAAACATTGTGGAGCAGCAAATAGTATTGGACTTCGAATGACACAATCACAAGCTTTTACCCAGTCTAAACCATTTCCCAAACTGTTACCTAAAACGGGAACACGAGTTAATTTTGCTAAATTTATCGCCTTTCAATGCAATTTTGCTAAATTACAAATATTTATGTAGTCCTGTTTAAAATTTAAACAGGAGATGGACATGAACCTTATAACTTGCTCTGGGAAAGAAGCTAGTCCCAAATGGTCGACATTTGTAAAAAAAAAAAAAAAATAAAAAAAAAAAAAAAATTCTGTAACCAATCCAACAAAACTTAACCTAACCTAACTTACCTAATCTAACGCCTGCTTCGGACTGTAAGGGAATTTTTATTTGATACCATGTCGACTATTTTCCCTGCAGACAATTAGGGCTAGTCCCCCTGGGGAAATGTAACCTATGTATATCATTACACATTTAAAAATATAATTAAAAAAAAAATATTTCTACATATAATACAAACCCAAAGATAAATAGTCGAGTTTTGGTTGTTACTTGGAAAATAAAATGCAATAAGTTTACTAATAACACTGGACGACAGAAATTTTGTTAAATGGATATCATGAACTGTTTCTTATGTATTTTGGTACGCTGAAAACGAATATAACCTCCAAATTTGCACAACGGGCTTAGTTTTTTTTTTGTAATTTTACATATTTCATAAACTATCAATATAATTCACAAGTGTAAAATGCCTTGTTTTGTTTAACTCTATTTTCTTGCGATTTTATGAAAAAAAGGTGATCGCCAGCAATATAAAGCGTATAATAAGTAGGAACCAAAAAAACTAGATTTATGATAAGCTTTATTTTATAACATATTCCGAGCAATGCAATGATGCAAATAACTTTTAATAGATTTCGTCTCAACAGCAAGTTAACAAGGACTATACATTTTCATGACTCTTAGATATTGTGGTGTGATGATATCTACATTTGAACTTTAAGAATGAATAAAGTTGAGTACCAAGGAATATAAGAATTGTAAATCATAGGTATATAATATTAATTATTAATAAAGGTAATTATAATATTATTATATTAAATTAGTAAATAATTATATTTAATAGAAATATGAATATATATGAGCTTGGGCGTTTGCACCTATGGCCGCACTACTCAATTGTAGGCGCTCATAGGCGCAAACAAATTTTTTAAAAAGGGCGACTAAGCAAAAGGCGCCAGCCAATTCTCTGCGCCTTAATGAAAACAGGAACAAAGCATTTTTTTTTATACCCTTTAAAGTTAGGAACTTAGAAGACGTGGCACATTGCTTGTCTTGGTCCCCAATAGGCATGTTAAAATAAAGCTTATAGAGTATATACACATTATATTTCAAACAGCTATATATATATATTCCTAATAACAATATCCCATATTAAGATAAAATATATATTTATTATATTTAAATATATATATATTATAAATATATATTATATATATATATTATTATATATAATAATTTAATAGACGAAAGCTTATTATTAATACTATCAAGTGATATTAGGGATTAATATTTATGTATTACTTATTATATAACTGGTTCAGTAGTTCTTAACTACAAAATATAAAATCTGGCAACTATGTCTCTGAAAATTTTTCAACTTCAATATCCGGTAGCTCGTGCTGAACTTCCTGGGGGAAAACATGGACCACACAGAGACATGTGGTGGAGGAGAGGACGTGTATGAATTATTAGTTATTACAGTGTTTTAATTATCAAAAAATTATATAAATGTGTTTTTTCTCCTTAATAAAAGCATGCTTTTATTGATCCCGCACTAAAGTTTCTACTTTGCAATTTTATAATTTAGTCAAACAGCCACCGGCCGGCCGAAAAGTTGCTCAGGCCGCAAAGGTGTTTAGGCTGCTGATAGTTGACAATAAAATATGATAGGCGCTAGGCGCAAAGAGTCCGGCTTGCGCAGGGCGCCACTCAAAAAAAATTATATGAGCGCGCCCAGCTCTGATATATAATATATTATATATAATATAATTATATATTATATAAATATACAATTATATTATATATATAATATATATATAATATTATATATTATATATAATTACTCTATATATATTAAATACTATATATTATATATAATATAGTATATTATATTTATATATATATATATAAATATTTCTGTATATATATATATATATAATTTGTTTCAAATTGTGTTTATTTTTCGATAATTGTCAGTAAAATAAAAAATGCCAAACGAAACTTGTAAAAATGTATCCAAACAAATTTTTGTTTTACATTTGTAACCGTAAGGTAACGTTGAAGTCCCAAAATGAGAATATTACTCCCTTAATAATAATAAAAAGCATTATTATTATTAAAATTATTGAAAATTAAGCATATGGTGATTCAAGTAATAAATCTGTTGCACCTATATCATTTGCTGTAGCATTACTTGTTTTAACATATACTTTAGTGGTCGGCTTATAAGGACAGTCCCAGACCATATTTTGCCTATTTGCAATTCAATGGTTATGGAGGGAACCAAAGGATTACGCAATGACATTTTATTTTTTGCATTACAAAAATTGCTGGAAAAACAATCAAGACTAGACATTAAATATCCAAACCTACCTTTCGGCTATTAGGCCGTGTTCCTACAGCGAAGAGCTTCTTTATCCCTGCACCACTTGAAAATGGGAATCTCCTGTCAGAAAATCTTACGAAGAAGATTTTACTCTAACTTACGTACCAGAAAAATGACGAACTTTGAAGACCCTTGGATCACTTGCTGGATGTACAACCACGCCCTCCATAGCCAATCAGCCTGCCCTCCCCTGCTCCGTATTCGCGCCTCTCTCACTTGTCCCGGCCCCCCGGGCCCGCCCTCTTGGCTCTCGCTTCTCCAGGGTGGCTGTACACTCCTTGCACGTGCCCTCCCCCTTTCCTCTCTCGGGCGCCGCTTGGCCGCCGTCCTTCCGCCGCTTTTTTTCTCGGCGGCCGGCCCTCGTGTCATTGTCCTGCTGTTGCTTTCCTTCCTGATCGCGCCTTCGGCGGCCTGTTCGTGCTTCCTCCGGCGCTGCGTTCATTGGCTTTCCCGCTTTCTCTCCCTCCGTTCACCCG